>JAXBDA010004726.1:0-27514 GCA_036023075.1 Gaultheria prostrata
AACAACAGCAACTCCCAATCCCAAATTACCCTTTTCCACTACTACCCCTACAACCCCACCCTTTTTCCCATCCATACCCTCCGCTCCTTCTCCGCCGTCTCCTCCGTCTTCTCCCTCCTCCTTCGCCTCCTTCCCCGCCAACATCTCCTCCCTCATCCTCCCTCACTCCCCCTCCTCTTCAAAACCCCTCTCCTCCAAACTCGCCGCCGTCGCAGCCGTCCTCACCGTCTCCGCCTTCATCGTCACCGCAATCAGCCTCTTCCTCTATCTCCGCCGCCGCAGGCGCCATAACCCCACCGACAACAAGTCTTCTATCTCCGACATCACTAATGTTCATACCCTAAATGCTTTAAGTGTTAGTAGTAATGTGCTTCCAAAGCAGAGAAGATCGCCTCCTACTAATAATAGCTCCGAGTTTCTTTACCTCGGCAATATTGCCACCTCTCGCGGCGGCGCTAGCGGAGGGGGAGGCGGAGACGGAGGAGATGTGAGTTTGAGGAAATTAGACTCGCCGGAGCTCCGCCCTCTGCCGCCGCTTCGTCAGCTGAGTATAAACCAGAATTACGCAAATGCTGCTGACGTGGGTTCTGAAGACGAGGAGTTTTACTCCCCGAGAGGGTCTTCCGGTTCGACCGGCACCGGATCCGCCTCGAGGAGAGAGTTTGCTGCTGCTGCTGCTGCCGCCGCCGTGCCGGGTACTGATCACGAGGTCAGATGTAGAACTGGGTCGAGTTCTTCTCTGTATTCTTCTTCGTCTAATTCGGGTGGTGGGTCACCACCTTTAAGTAGTTCTCCACTAGTAAGTTCGAGTCCAATAGAATCAACGACTGTTATAACCACCCAATTGGCTGACGTGAAGAGTTCTCCGTCCCTATCGCCGCCTTCTTCGTCGTCTCCCGAAAGGGGTTTTTCGGAGAGAAGCCTGGATTCATCACCTGGAATAACATATGATGTAGTTCAAATTGGGAGAATTAGCCCCATTCATAAGGCTAATTCTCTTTCTTTAGAATTACCAGAACGGTTTGTGGAGAAGACCCATGATTTGTTAGCCAGAATGTCCCTTGTTTCGAATCGAAATGTGGAGTCTGTAGTGAGAACTGGTAGTGCTAGTTCTAATCAATTGGGTAATGAGAGGAAGAGTTCTGGATCCCCATCGCTGTTATCATCACCAAGAATATCCAATGTTTCCAACCTTGATGTTGAGTCTCCTCCTTTGTCCTCACCAGAAAGGCGTGTGGAGAATACCCATGATTTGTTAACTAGAATACCCGTACCTGTTGTTTCGAATCGAAATGTGGAGTCTCCAGTGAGAAGTAGTAGTGCTAATTCGAATCAATTGGGTAATGGGAAGAATTCAGGATCCCCATCCCCATCCCCATCAGTATCCTCCTCAGAAGGAGATTTGGAGAAAACCCATGATTTATCACCAAGAATATCCAATGTTTCGAGTCATAATGGTGAGTCTCCTGTGAGAAGTAGTACTGTTGTCTTGGATCAATTGAGTGACAAGAAGAGTTCTCGATCCCCATCACTATCTTCATCATCGCCCAGAATATCCAATGTTTCGAATCATAATGGTGAGTCTCCTTTGAGAAGTAGTAGTGCTGTTTTGGATCAAGCGAGTAACAAGAAGAGTTCTCGATCCCCATCAGTATCCTCATCATCGCCAAGAATATCCAATGTTTCGATTCGTAATGGAGAGTCTCCTTGGAGAAGTAGTAGTGCTATTATTTCGGATCAGTTGGGTAGTCGGAAGAGTTCTAGATCCCCGTCACTATCTTCATTGTCGTCTTCCTCCCCCGAAAGATCAACTGAAATCTCATATTTTTCGAATCCAAGTGTGGGGTATCCGGGTAGAACTAGCAGTGGTAATTTGAATGGATTGGCGAATAAGAATTCTCGATCCCCATCAGTATCTTCATTGTCATCCTCTCCAGAAAGACATTTGGAGAAGACCCACGATTCATCATCTGGAATTTCGCATGTTTCAAAACCAAAGGTGGGATCTTCGGCTGGAATAAGCAATGCTATACCGCCACGGCCACGAAGACAGTGGGAAATTCCAGTTTCTGATTCTTCACCTTTGGAGAAAACCCATGATTTATCATCACCTGGAATGTCCAATGTTTTGAATCAAAATTTAGAAAACTTGGCTGATCAGAAGCATTCTAGATCACCCTCATGCTCTTCTTTATCCTCACCACAAAGGCCTGTGGAGAAAAACCAAGAATCACCAGCAAGAATTTCCAATGGTTCGAATCCAAATGCTGGGTCTCCAGCTAGAGTAAACAAGTTTACTCCTCCTCCTCCACCACCGCCGCCGCCACCTCTACCGCCGTCACGGAGACACTGGGAAATTCCATTTTCCTCCCAGTCAGTTCCTCCAGTAATTTTGAAACCACCAGATCTGGTAACAGCTCCAAGACCTGTTACCATTGCTACTCCAACGTTGATATCTCCCATTCAATTGACTCCCAATTCAGAAAATGCTGAGGAGGATGAGGAGACTGAAAAACCCAAGTTGAAGCCACTGCACTGGGATAAAGTCAGAGCGAGCTCTGATCGTGAGATGGTTTGGGATCAGCTAAAATCCAGCTCCTTTAGGTATGAAATGAATTTGAACTCAATCATTTTTGGTTGTCATTCAAGTACATTAGTTTTTTCCTATATGTTTCTTTTTGGAAGTATGTAAAATTGGGTTGTTGATTGCAGAGTGAATGAGGAGATGATTGAAACATTATTTGTTGTAAATAAACCAAGCTCGATTAATAAGGAAGCAACTCGACGGTATGTTCTTCCCTCACCAAGTCAGGAGAATAGAGTGCTTGATCCGAAGAAGGCACAGAACATTGCAATTGCACTTAGGGCACTGAATGTAACGATAGAGGAAGTTTGCGAAGCCCTTTCGGAAGGTATTTTATCTATGTATGTAATTATCTATGTTCTTGTTCGAATTGTTCGCGAGAAAAATGTACATCAGTGTTTCGTGGTTTTGCTAGCTCCTAGTACCTGCATCCTTGATCATCCAGCTTGAATAACAGAATCTATGCAATTCTTTGTTTCTTTTGGTCTAAGCATCTCATCGAATGAGCCTCTCTGTGCTAGATTGCCTTGTGCTCCTCTAGATAGCTTCATTTCCAAGCATGTCAAGTTTATTTTTTCATTTTCCTTTTTTGATGTGTTTTGACTGCTGTACCCTACTAATTTTGGCATGACTAACTGAAAATCCTTAATGCTCCATCAATGGCCATTTGCCTACTGTTAGCCCTTTGTGATCTATGATGTTTCCTGCTTATTGGCATGTTGACGTATTGCTAGCACAATGATTAAATGATTTTTTTGGACCAGTCTAGCCATTAATTAGTATCAGGGAGAATAAATGTGAAAGTGTTGCGAAAGAAGTTGCTTTATTGCAGATTGTGTGAACAAAAGAAGTCTTAAATAGAGAGAATCAGCATGCAAATTGCACCTGCATCTAGTAAAGTCACCCAGAAGGCTTTTTGGGTCACCTTTTCCCCCAATTCTTTGGCATTTGATTATCTCTATACAAGGTCCTAGAGTTTCCAAAAAAAAAGCGCTTAGTGATGTCCAAGAAATTTGGCATGTGATCGCGGATATTGCCATACTTTGAGGATGAACTTCAATAGAGTGCACTAGATCAGGGGATTTGAATGTGCTTTCCAGTTTGCAGCTCCATGCTTGTATCAGTTAGGACTCGTCGTGCAATATTTCAGGACTTGATAGATTCCTTGTCCATGTTCTATCTAAACTTGAAGAGCCTTTTACTATCTTGTTTCATAATAGTTCAGACCAAATAGCTCTTCATGTTAGAGCTTGGCCATGTGGCGTGTTTTGCAAGCTGAAGTTTTCCTCTCTCCCTTTTTTGCACCTTAATATATACAGGTAATGTTGAGGCTCTTGGAACCGAGCTTCTTGAAAGTTTATTGAAGATGGCTCCAACTAAGGAGGAAGAATATAGACTGAAAGAGTACAAGGATGATTCGCCTTTCAAACTTGGACCTGCTGAGAAGTTTCTGAAGGCAGTGCTTGATGTACCTTATGCATTTAAAAGAGCAGATGCAATGCTTTACATAGCTAATTTTGAGACTGAGGTTGACTACCTCAAAAAGTCATTTGATACCTTAGAGGTAATTTCTCACTTCAACATTATTTTTTTTAGCTGCTGTAATGTTATTTACATTCAATTAGGATAGTTACTTGGGTCTTGGGGCATTTCTGCTCCCCATTTATTTAGAATCAATTGTTTTAACCTTGGATTCTGGCCTCTGTTGCTGCATTTTCATATTTGAATGGACTGTGAACGGACCAAATAATATAATAGGCAGAACTGTAATATACAAGAACAGATTGCGGGTTTGCTTAGGGCAGAGGAGATAAGAGTGAGGCCGTCGTAAACCATTGCTGTTTTTTATGGTCTGCGATCTGAACCAAAAACATTGAAGCCCAAAGGAAGCAAGGAACTTAGGACAAGATTTCTGATGTATATAGACCAACTTAAAAATGTTTTTGAAATAAGACTTGTATTGCGAATATGCGACGATAGACTTGGTGAACTGACCATACTGTTTATTAAGTGCATTTGTCAAGTGATAGTGCTCCATCACTTGCAGAAAGATTAAGGTTGGTTGTATTGCTTCTCCCCATGGTCCATAGACCATAATTCAAGTTTGTATTCAGACATTTTTGTTTTTCTATTTTTACAGGCAGCCTGTGAAGAACTGAGGAACAGTAGGATGTTTTTGAAGCTTCTAGAAGCTGTGCTGAAAACTGGGAACCGTATGAATGTTGGTACGAACCGCGGTGACGCCCATGCCTTCAAGCTCGACACGCTTCTCAAGCTTGTTGACGTCAAAGGTGCTGATGGGAAAACCACACTCTTGCATTTTGTTGTACAAGAAATAATCAGAAGCGAAGGAGCTCGTCTTTCTAGTGGAGAGCAAAACCCTAGTTCGTCAATCAATGATGATGCCAAGTGCAGAAAGCTTGGCCTACAAGTTGTTTCTGCCCTCAGTTCAGAGCTAAAAAATGTCAAGAAATCCGCTGCCATGGATTCAGATGTGCTCAGTAGCGATGTACTGAAACTTTCCAAAGGACTTGAAAAGATTGCAGAAACTGTACGATTAAATGAAGAAATGGGATCGGAAGAAACCATAAGGAAATTCTCAGAGTCAATGAAGAGGTTTGTGAAAATGGCGGAGGAGGAGATTTATAGGATTCAAGCCCAAGAGAGCGTGGCTCTTTCGCTAGTGAAGGAGATAACCGAATATTTCCATGGAAATTCAGCCAAGGAAGAAGCTCATCCATTTAGGATTTTCACCGTCGTGAGGGATTTCCTAACGATCCTCGATAGAGTTTGCAAGGAAGTGGGGATGATCAATGAGCGGACTATAGTCAGTTCCGCCCATAAATTCCCAGTCCCAGTCAATCCTATGATGCAGCCTCTTATTAGCAGATCAGGAACGCGACAGTACAGTTTCTCCGACGATGAAAGTTCTTCTCCTTAGTAATATGTCTCGCGTCAAGTAACATTTTTGTTGCCTTAAGCCAAAATGTGTTATCCATGGTTTGGCTGGTAGTTCTTGAACTTTTTTTTCTTCTGTATTTACATAGATCCATGTAAAATATTGTGAAATTGTTCCATCATATATAGATATATAAATATATATAAAGAGGGGGTTAGCTGGGAAGAATAATGCAATCCAGTTGGGATTATGTGATGTATGGTTCTGTAAAAAGCTTGTGATGGGATAAGAAGTTGCTGGTAGCTCTCATTGTTTACGCTGTTTGTTCTCTCTTTCCCTCTCTGTTTCCTTTTTGCAGCATCAAATTTATGCTAACAAATTCTTGGCATGGTGAGAATCTGTGATGCTCTTCTTCAATTTGAATTTCCCTTTTTCAGTGCTTTTTGCTTTTCAATATGGGATTTATCCAAGACAAAAGCAGAAAATCTCCATAAAAACAAGTGTGTAGTGCACCTAGGACCTGAAGATGAGACAACACAAAACCATTACTACTAAAAAACAGACCTCTTGGTCTAGTAGTCCATGTTGAACAAAGTTTCCTTGTTAAAAAGGTCTGTAGAATTCGGGACACTTTAGCATCATGCATTTTCGTGAGATGCATAAATAAGAGTATGTACCTCATTTAAATGTGTGATGCCTGAAATGGTTTTGCCCTGGGGTTATTGAATAATTACTCGTTAGAGGTATTTTCCTTGTGCTTTTACCCCCTCAATTGTCTTGAAAAAGGTGAAACCTTTAATTTGTCTTTTGACCTAAGAAATTGTATCATGAAGATGATAACAAACTATATATTAAAGCAAAAAAACAGTAACCCATAAGAATAGATCAAAGGGTATTTTCTGCTCTAGTGAAAATAACATCATAGATTGTCTTAGGTCCACTACAATAATTGTTGCCTTTCACTTTAGGTGACTGTTGGTTTTGCAAAAAGGCCATGATATTGTGGAAGGAAGGTGGAAACTACTCACTCCACCATAAAAAAGAGGCTTAAGATTCTTCCCATAAAGAAAGTGAAATGATAAAAGGATAAAAATAAAAGCCTTGGACCCAATTGAATAAAAAAGGGAGAAAATAGAGATCTGCTTTAGGGTCTCTGTTTCGAGGCAGAATGTTTTTGAGGAGAATATGTCCGGTGCTTGGTAGATGAGTCAAATGTCACAGGTACCCAACTTTTTAAACTCCAATATTAGAAAACTAACCCACAGATCTCACTAGCCACTGACCCATGTTATCCTAACTAGCACTGCAACATACCAGAAAATACATCTAGAATGTATCCAGAATTTAAAATTCAACGGCACAGATTCACTTGATTCTAGAATGTACCCATGTTATCCTAACAAACACTGCTACGTACTCAAAAAATATATCTAGAATGTACTCAGAATTTAAACTTCAACGGCACAGATTCACTTGATTCTGGGTACCTAGACTTTCTGAATTCTAATTCCTGCGTGGACTAGAAACGGTAACTTTTGGCATCATCCTTGATCCAACCCTAATGTTGAATTTGGCTCTACTTCATTTGCTTCAAATTTGGCTCTTCATCTATTTTTGGCATCTTGAAATTCAAAAAGTAGATGTTTTGTGTTTTAATACTTAGAATTTGACATCAAGATTGGAGATGGAGGTTTGTTGATGTGAAATACGCCAAAATGCCAAGCCTTCAAAAAAATTTGGCAGCAATTTAAAGTGATGGGTTGGAGATGCTCAAAGGCCAAAGGAACAATACATTTATTATATTTGCAAAAGGCATGAAGTCTAATTATATTGCATTACCGATATAATACCGGGCATTAAAGTATATCGGGATTAATAAAACTCTCAAAAGAGAGAAGGTCTCCCTACAAGGAGGAGAAAGCTACCACAAAGATAGACTACAAACCTCCAGCAGAAGGGAGTATTATTTAACCAAACACAAAAGAAAACCTCCAGACATGAATGAAGGAAAATAAAAGCAAATTAAAGGAAAGAACCCACTTTCTCAACATCTCTAGCCTTAGAAGCTCCACCATATTCGTAAAAAGTTGTAGCCTTCACCACGGGTACAGATCGGACTCTACTTGGTCGAAGGTGGTTGCCCAGCGGGCATGCAACATGCACTGTCGTGGTCAATGGTGTGAGACTACAGCCATAAAACAAATCTGAGAACAGATGTGAGAAACGATGACGGATCAGGCGGAGAAGGAACGGAGGTGAGGGAAAGAGTAGAAGGGTAAGGGAAGGAGCTGAGGGGTCGGAGGGGGTGTCAGGAGGGGTGGTGGTGGGGAGAGGGGGAGGTAGAGGTGATCAGAAGACTGCTTGCGAATAGCATTTACTGGAACACAATTTAAACCCAATTCAATGTAGCCTTCAAACTGACCTGGACATCTGGTTATAAAAAAACAAAAAACGTAGCCTTCAAGCTGGCTGTAGTACTATTTATCTAATACCCATTAACCCCATTAACACCATGAACCTCATTAACACCATGAAACCCATTAACACCATTAACTCCATTAACGCCATTAACACCATTTAACTTTAACTCAACCTTCTTGCTGACTCTCTTTGGGCAATGGCTCATCATCCGTGTGTGCTCTAGAATCCTTCGTGCTTCCTCCTCTGTAGCTGGAACCACCTTCCGAATCCTAAATCCGGTCTTCATTGCCTTTGCCTCCGGGCAAACAGTAAATGTGAAGTAGAATTTATTCGATAGCTGCACCAAAAATGCATGCACAAAGAGAGAGGTTATAAAAAAGGAAACTTTCTGTACCAATACGGACGACTCTTGTAGACTGACTAGTAAAAGAAAGAGTGAAATTGAGAACCATTTGCTATTGCTGGAACATACCTCACTAGACCTGAGCTCAGGCCTTGTAACGTGAGCAACAACCTCAACATTAATCAGAGGCTGATCTGTAGTCTCGAATTCTGTGTACAAGACGCACGATTTGAAACGCAAGAAATCACCAACATCCACCTGTCTCACCAAGAAATATACGATTTTACTATAAATGCAGCAAAAATTGCTCTTAAATAGGGGAGAGTACGGTATGTCTCAGAACGACACCTAATGCTCATCTACATAGCATAAGATTCATGGCACAGGTAATATTTTGATCTGAAGGAATTGGCAACACAACCACAACTTTGTTCATGAGAAGAAACACCACCAGGCCAGCACTGTATTTTGCAGTCCTCTGTTGTCAGTTTGATATACGTGCCTACCTGTAAACTTTTGATTTTTTTTTTTAAATATAAATACTTGTCTTTTAAAAAAGCCTGCGGAATTAACTCTAGCAACTGCATCCAAAATCCAGTCTAAGGGAGTAGTACAAAAAGAAAGTACTCACAGGTCTCAAGAAATCAACACGATCAACTTCTAGAAAGCATGGCATCATGCCAGCAAAAGCATAAGCTGTTGAGAAAGCCAATTCAAAAGCTCGGTGCATCAAAAACCCTCCAAAGATGCGGCAATGGAGGTTTCTCTGTTGTGGCTGGCAAATCAACGCGTTCTCAAGACGTGTATCCCTAATAAGGATGGTGTCTCTATCTGCCAAGGCAGGAATGTCACAGAAAATGCGCCCCTCGGTCAATAAAGCTGCTAGTCTGTTTACTTCCCCATTCTCAATCTCCTTCTTCTCATTAACTCTCTTCCATTTCCTCATTTCGTTTCTTGCTTCTGCTTCTTCGTAAAGCAACTTCTCTCGTACAGTTTCCGGAGAGAGTCTGTTCACAGGAGCAGCTTTCCCTGTCTTAGAATCACGGGCAACGAATATGAAATTGGCTGTGAGAGCTATTGGATCCGAAGCATCAGAGTTCTCTGCTGAAATAAATGTAAGGTTATTAGAGTATAGTTGTCTTCAATTTTAACTCATAAAACAAAAAATAGCTCTGAAATTGAAGGAAATGCTTAAAGACATGGCATGCATATCGAAATGATTGATGAAGGATTGTTCGTGTGGCATAGTTGCTTGAGGTTAATGTAGCAGGCTTTAAAGAAGTCAAAAAATTATGATCGACAAACATACAAGAGAAATACAGAGAATCTGATGTAAGTGATTAAGGAGAGCCGAAAGAGTTTCTAACCAAAATTGGCTCAAATTGATGTCAAAATTTGAGAACTATCTTTCTGCTAACTATAAATATTCAACGGATCCGTCCTTTGTGACCTTGACAGGTGTCATCTTCAAATGCCGTGACTCTCGCTGACAAAAATAAAGATGGCTATCTCAATAATTCAAGAAAGGATTCATGCATCCGGCTCCAATTGGCTGGAACAGAAGGCTTGGTTTGGTTGTTTACACAAAAGAAAGTAATCCGCATCTATCACAATCACAGATCATAATGTGTGAAATATCACTGACCATTATTCTCCAGTCTGCAACTTCAGGTGGAAATCAAGATGGTTCACATGGATGGAAAAACAAGGGTACGAGATTTAAAAACCGGCGGAATGAGAACTGACAAGTTAGAGAAGATTTGCATCTAGGGTCTTGGCAGTCTAAAAATGCAAACAAACCAAAACAACGATGTTAAGGGAAAACAATGTGAAGCGTCATACTAACATGAATGATCTGAAGGCAACCAAGAAACGGGCCAGCAAATAATTTGGTCTCATGATGGACCAGATGATCTTTTTACAACAACTGAGGTCCCACAAATTGTCCCCTAGATATCCTCAGGTATGGTGAGCTCTTGAAAGATTTTAGATTTGGCTGTGACCAAGTCTTCATAGATGAATAACTTAAAACATAAGTTGCCAATGGGATTAAAAATTGTAACGCAACATTTTAAGTTTTCGAAAATTGAAACTTCAGCTAGCTTTCAGAAAATGAGGAAATACAATCAAGTTTCTTTGTAAACGTACGATATAAATATATCTATACTTCCATTTGGGTTTACGATCACAAGACACAAACAAAAAGAAACCTACCATTGAACTGAGAAATGTCGTGCCATTCTGGACTCTAATGCTGGTATCAACTTATAGCACTTGGTCAGTATTAGAATTTAGAGCAAACATTGAACCCATTCGTTAATTTAAGAAATCATAATAGATGTGGAAGCAGGTTCGGTATAGTGTAAAAAATAAAATGTTTGAAAGACTCTTGCATTTTCGAAATAGAGTTAGTTCTAGGTAAATACCATCTGAAGGCTGAGTGACTTCCAGTTGAATCTCAATTGAAGAGCGTCCAACCCATATAACTGCACCACCTATTTTCAGATCAACAGCAACACTGAGTGATTTCTTCAGCACCATCTTGTCCACAGCAGCAGTGACCAGCAAGAGTGGCCTTGTCTTGCAATCTTCATCAGAACAGTGCTAATCCACAAACAAAACCGGTATTTAACGTAAGTAAAAGCAGAATGCAGGTAGCAACAATAATAAATTACCACAGAGTAGTTCTTTGAACTGCATAAGCTATGAATTGATTCAACTCAAACAAGTATTTAATACTTGTGTTAAATGTGAAATGATCCTAAGAATGTTGATTCACCTGATGTACTTAAGTGAGTTCATTCAACTTCACCCAACAAAATGGATGCTACCACTAGTTCTTCAAATTTCCCAAATCAGCATAGTGCATACATCTCTCCATCAGTGGTTCCAACTTCCAATCTAAATTTTCCTTTATGGCTTAAGAATCGGTTCTCATAGTGTCTTACGATCAACTAAGCAAAAAGGAAACTCAGAAAATATCAGATGTATAAGTATCATCTGACAAACAATCGCTCAAAAACCCAGTATAAGGCCGACAGTCTATTTTTCCAATCACTGGCTAACATTTCACACCTTAAGAAACCAGGTTCCTCTCATCACCCATTTTTCCCGAGAATTAAGTTATCAATGCCACTGATACTAGAATCAGTGAGCCACAATGAACACAACAAAACTAATATAGGAGCCGAAATTCAAGGAATCCATAATCTTGATCGGTCACGATATGACAAACTCAATTGAACTAAGATAACCCACAACCACAGCTTGTTTCTGTCCGCTCTCAGTTTTATGCTGGTTCTCTAGACTTTCTTCCTTCTAAAATTTCTCTTAGGGTTTTTCTCTGTGCGGCGGGAGGAGGGGCAAGGCCAGATCTGAGAGCCTCCCCTCCCCTCCCCTCCCCTACCCGCCATTATTGTCTTCCTCCCTTCTTGGTGGGGTTTTCCATCTCCTTTACTGTGAGATTATATGTAGTTTTCCTTTTGTTCAATAGCCTCCACCACCGAGCAACCATCCTCCTCCTCTCGCCACCTTTATCCCGCCTCCCACCGCCGCCCTTCTCCACAACCTCCATTCTCGCCGCCCACTTCCACCGCTTCCCACAGGCCGCCTTCCACGACCTCCATCACCGCCTCTTCCACATCCCGCTTTCGGGTCTTAGAGATCAGAGAGCCGGAGCGGGAGCTCGTTGACGTTAATCCAAGGGATGAGATTCTGCCCTGTAGTCATTCATCCACCGATTTTGAAGTGTTTCTCTTTGGCTCTCTAATTTTTTTTTTTTAATTGATATGACCGCTCTTCATTTTTATATTGACATTTTTTTTATCTATATATATAATGTGAAGTTACTAAACCATGCCAATATCAAAATAGAGAGTGCCGATATAAATTTTTTTAAAGTGGTTATTCGTGTTGGAAGTACACGGTTCTTCAATGATTTCTTTGATTTGAATCTAATTCACCATCTGAGCATCTCATGCCCTGGAATCGGGGTCCATGTAGTCCTTGCTCCGCGCTATATAGTGTAGCGTCCATCTTAGTTGTCTAATTCACTAATAAACGGTCCAATTTAAAAATAACTATTTGAGTGAAGAGAAGACTTTTGGACAGCTAGAAGAGTCCTTTTAAATTTCGGATTATCGAAAACACTTTTGGACGGCTAGATTGGGGCACTACACCATGTAACGAGCAGCGAGGATGGGAGCGCCACAGGGATCCCGATTTCTCATGCCCTAACTTTTTTTTTTTCTTTCAAATTTGAGTTAGTTATTGAGTAAGAACTTAATTTAGGTCGGAGCATCTCCTATGGAAAACCCTAATTTTGACCCAAAATTATTATCTTTTTTTAAAATATCCAATGGCATACATGTAAATAAGAGAGATGTGGGATCAACTCCCGCGAACTCTAGCGACAAACCGAAAGGGCTTAGGTTGCCCAGACTAAGCTCCGACAAAGTTCCGGCGATTGGTCCAAAGGGTATAGGTAGGTCCGGCGAAGTTCTAGCAACTGATCATAGGGGTTTGGGTTGCTCCAACGAAGATCCGGCGATATTCGGTGGTTGCTTCGATGAAGGTCTCTCTCTTCCTTTCAAACTAGCCGTTGGAAAAATGAGAAGCGATTTGGGTTGTCCCTCATTTGGGGAAAGAAATGGGTAAAACTCAAAATATGTACACATTTCAGTCATGCATTGGAGTTGTTTTTTTGTCTTTTTTACCCAAATTTTGAATTGGAGTCTTAAATGGGTAAGGATTAGAGATGACCTTACTCATACGTTTACTCAAGTTTGAGTGAAAATTTCGTTTGGTATGAATCGATCCAATGAGCAAACCCAAATCTAAAAATAAATTTGAGTAAAAACCTCATTAATGACATGATTAAAAATTTGAGGAGGAGAAATAACCTTGCTAAATATTACTAGTATCTTTGATTTGAGTAAAACTTAATTTGATAGGAGGGAATTTTTCAGAAATTTTACTCAAAATTGAGTTTAAGGAAAAAAAAAAAAAAAGGAAGGGTTTTTTCTTTTCATCGTTGACTTGCACTATTGTCGAACTTGTTTTCAGTCAGTGTTATATGGCACATGTTAAGAGTATGAGCTCATCTTAGATACAAAAGAATTTTTTTCTAGTTTTGCATTAATTGTTTCATGTTGCGCTTAGATTCTTTTCTCTAGCTGAGTTTTCACTGTGGAATTTTTCAGCATTCTCGGTATTTTCGGTATCTTCAATATTTTCGATGGTATTTTCGGTATTTTTTTACAAGTCATTCTCCTTACATACAACACAAACATAACATTTAAAGGAAACAATCCACACTTTTGACTACAGTAGGAAGACGATATTTTTAATGGAAATTCAGCCTCTCTTCATTTGGATGTAATTTTTTTTTAAGAGCTAGATGGCTTTCTTGAATAGAAATGTTTCCCTGCTAAAAAATAAAAGTTTTATGCTCATTGAGGACTCTCTTATTTTTGTTCTGTATTCAGCATATTTTCAACTTTATTAATTATATTTTTTAAAAAAATACGATATGAATGAGTATGGACCGGATTTATTTGATTATGTTAACCAAAAATTCCAAATTAACCTAACTTCAGTTCTCTTGTGTTGACTTTCTTGCGGTGTCTATGGATCCAGATCCTCTATAAGGATTTTCCTGTGAGGATTTTGTTGTGGGTTTGACAACACACCAAAAAGAAAATTCAATGGCTCACAGCCTCGAGCCATGATATTATACTCTTCCCCTCTCTCTCACTCTCTAAAAGAAAAGAGGACTACAACAATTCACACAGTTCAAAATTAGTTTTCAGAACCAAATCAATATGTGAAACTCGTAGAAATTAACAAATTCAAATCATTAAACTATGTTTTGGTTCACTTCAAGTTTCGTTGTTTATTGGTTAGATTATATTCACCGCCCTTGAGGTATATGATATGTATATTGGCATCCCCCCAGGTATTTGGTTTTATTTACTTTTTTGTTAGTATGGGTTTTGTCTCGACAAGAAAAATATGAAAAATAAAAAACACGAACAAAACTAAATTTTTGGAATAAAGAGAATAATAATCCCAAAAGTTTGTCTATTCTTAATTATTTCTGTGAACATTTTTTAAATTTGGATTGTAAATTCTTACCTTTTCAATTTTTCTTGTCGAGACGAACAAAATTCACAAAAAAAAAAACAAGCAAAATTAAAAAAGGCAATTATTTTCGCATGAAAACGAAAAAAACCGAGTCCGAAATTTTTAAGCCAAAGCACCCCTGAAGACAATACCTTGAATGCGATAGTGCTAGCGAGGGCGTCTAGGTCTTCAAGCAATTTACCCATTCTGACCTCATTCCAAGGATCCCTGTACTGTTCTCTCAATATATAATCAGTGGAGAAATTATACAGAATCGTCGTTCGACTATGAAATGGAGTCTTCGTTCGCAATTCCCTCTGTGGAGGGGCATCATCATTAGGTTCAAAGAGTCTATCGAAGATTCTAGACCTGGCATCCCACAGAGCATATGTCACTGGTGAATGGTACATTCCAGGCCACATGCTGAGTGGCTTCCGGGCCTCGTCTTCGGCCCGAGGCGAATCCTCGAACGGGGAAGTGAAAGTGGAAGCAACAGGGATGGTAACCGAGAGGGCGGGAGTGGAGTTGGAACCCATTTGGAATTTTTTTTTGGATAGTTATGCGCGAGCGAGGTGTCTAAAGTGTTATCTTGTATTTTGTGTACTTGCACATAATGGAAATACCATGTGCAAATTAAGGTTGCAGTTTGGGGGTGTCCAAACTCAAAATTTGAAATGGGGTTTTGAGGGGATTTAAAGGGTCTTCTTGAGGATTATTGAAAAGGGTTTTTAATGGATCTTATGAAGTGATTCGGGCAGTGGTTTTGTGATGTCACTCATGCAAAAATCTTTAGGAGAGAATTAGGTTTTTGAGGTGATTTTTAATTGGTCAAGAGTTGTTTTAGTAGGTTTATTAATGTTGCAGGTTGTATTTGTTTATTAAATAAATAAATAAATAATTTTTTCTTTATGGAGGTGCACCTGTGTGCTGTTATATTCTTGATTTTGGCTTTCAATGAATTGCATGCTTATTAAAAAATAATTAAAAAGTAGTTGTGTGATTAGTTGATTTTTTTTTATTTTTTATTCTTCTTGGTATGAACGAAAAACCTATCAGTGGAAGGTCAATTGGGGGATTCTGTTGTTGTATGCACGGTATTTCTCCCGTATCTTCTGGGGGCCGCCGCTGACGGTGGAAGGTTGAAATATTTACCGCAATTAGAATTGGGCATGTGATCGAGTCGTGTCATTTCAGATTTCGTATCCTTTCGTATTCGTTCAAAATACTTTCTTTATTTAAACACGTCATATAGGGTTGAGGATATATCGTGTGTTCGAGGACTATCATTTTAGATTTCGAATCATTTAGTATTCACTTAAAATACCTCTTTATTTGAACATGTCACATATATAAAGAGGGTCGTGTATTCGGGAAGTGTCATTTTAGATTTCAAACTCTTTCATTTTCATTCGAAATATCTCTGTTAATTTAATAAACACATCAAAAATGTTGACAATTGCAATGCTAGATAACGTGATCTTCTCCTACAAGTAAATGGTAGATATTTGTAACACAATGTAGAGACGACCATCACTTGTGAGCAGTGTTGGAATTGAAGTTTAAATGCGGGAGTAACGCTGTTCGATGAGAATCCAATCATGAGAGGAAAGTTACACGCGTGAAATTCTTACAATTTAGAGAGTCCCACCATCACTTGTGAGCACTGTTGGAATTAAAATTTGAATGCGGGAGTAACGCTGTTCGATGAGAATCCACTCATGAGAGGAAAGTTACACGTGTGAAATTCTTACAATTTACAGAGTCCCACCATCACTTGTGAGCACTGTTGGAATTAAAATTTGAATGCGGGAGTGACGCTGTTCGATGAGAGAATCCACTTATGAGAGGAAGTGTGTAAGAAGGTTACACGCGTGAAATTCTTACAATTAAATTATGCCATGGACTTTGTCTTTGTTAAAATGAATAACTGAATAACATGTTGATTCAACTCTCTCGTGGTCTTCAAATAATGCCATTGAGATATTATCGTTATGATCCGAACCTTTTATCTTTCATCTTTTAGAATGCGATATTTACTTACTGTAAAAGTACAAATTTGCTCGAGCATGAACATATACCTAATCAAAATACATTAGCATAGGAAAACTTTGGTTTGAAACTGGGGGTTGGATGACACCTACCCACCCCAGCCATCTCGCTCTGACATTACTTGTGAGAGAGGATGCAAAAATTAATGCAAACGTAGGTGCATACGTACTTGGAAATTTTTTAGGTCGATACTACGCCGACATGCTAAAAATGTGTTATGTTCAGAAGTTGAGACGGTTAGCCGCTTTAGTAAGATGTGCATAAAATTCTACTCCTACATGTGAATGTTACATATGAATGATCTGTTTAATACATAACAAAAGTTGAACACATTTATAATATCATCTTAATTACATAAAAATTAATGACCGCATAGAGTTTAGCTAATTTTTTTTTCCACATGCGGGCCGGGAGATAGAGTAAGGATTTTAAATCAACGGGATCAAACTTTTAATTAGAAATTGAGAAATGAATTTCTTTAACAGAGTAAATTTCAAATAATCGTTACTAAGATATGAATTTGGCTTACATGCATGATTGCATATTTTTGTGCAACACATTTTTCGGGAAGCTAATGGCTGTGCGGATCATATAGCAAGTTTGTCGAGTACCCAAATGTTGGGTTTAGAGAGACATATATATATATACATGTTCCCCCTTCTATTTGTAATCTCCTAGTAATTGATGATGCAAGAAAGATTTTGTATCATCGAACTTGTAAGACTCTGTAACTTTGTTTAATAGGAGTACGATTTTTTTTTAATTCGCGTTTAACGCGTCCCATTTTACATACAGTATTGGTGCATGGGATACGGGTGCATGCACTATGGCAAGTGGATTCGGGTGAGTTTCTCTAAACTTTTAGCAATCCCCAACTCCCATTTGCTAACAACGGTACATGAAACTACAAAACCAACATGGGACATTATAAAAAAGACAACAAAATCAAATTAGCTCAATTTTCCTATTGATCGTCCCGTGGTAAACATCAAATGGTTAAATGCCATCGGCTTTTGACTGTTGAGAGAACCATTTTAAAATTGAAATTTTAATCCGTAAATACAGCTAGTAAAAATAGTACTCCATATAGAAAAGCTCGAATCTGTCAAGATCCGCATGAAGCTGACGACATAGGAATGTTGAACACGATTCTATTCTAAAATCAGTCCGGTGGACTAGCGTTAACATTTCAAAAGTGTAATGAAATTGGAGTATATAAAAAGTTAAAAAAAAAAGTGTGAAGATATATTAAAAGGGATTTCTTTTTCATTTTTTTTTTTGTTATTTGTCATTCCTAATCTATTACATGGGGAGAGGGAGAATGAGACTCGATCCCGAGATGCAGTGTGAGGCATCCAAGAACTGTACTGCATGAGCTAGTCACCACTTGCAAGGGAAATGATTTTCACACCCCCTTTTATTCCCAAACACATCTTTTTTTGTCTTTATTCAATTGAAAGTACCAAATTGCCCTTCATATGGAAAAAGGGATACATAAAGTAAGGGTAATTTGGTAATTTCAAGATGAATAAAGACAAAAAGGGAATGTGTGGGGATAAAAGGGGGGGTGTGAAAATCATTTCCCAAAAATTTTAAAAGTACGCTGAAATGTGTATTTTTTTTTTTGGTGTTCTTGTTTCTGAGATTGATCGTCTAATGGTGAAGAAAATTTTGGGTGCAAATAGAATAGGGTACACGTGATGCCTGAGCGCCAATCTCGATCGTCTAAAAGTATTTTGGACAGCCTAATTTCTTCCTCCTTCTCTCTCTCTCTCTCTCTCTCTCTTAAATTCGGCTAGTCCAAAATATTTTTGGACGATCGACATGCACATTGCATACCGCCACATATGTGGTAGCCAGCCTGGCAACCAAGTTTTTCTTTTGATGATGGCTCAGGGGGTGTTCCACTAAGTGGTTTTTTTGATTTTTTGGGTCTGTAGTTTTAGTTTAAAACTAAAACTTGTTCCACTAATAGTTTTTTTGCTTTTTGAGTTGTGTTACCAAATTACCAATCTGCTCTTGTACCCTAACAACTCCTAAATGCTTGCTTTTTTTAAAGTCACGGGACACAAGAACGTGAATGGGTACAGAACTTCCAATTTTTTTTACTAATCTCATCTTCCCACAGGTTTGTCTTTTAATAATTTTTTCCAGATGATAAAAAAATGAAAATAAGTTGATGTGTTCCATTATAAATTTTTTTTGACAGACGTATAAGGGGAGGTCAAATTTGTAATTTTACATTAGTAGGACGTCTTTTGGCTGATGATACCAATTGTTTTTTTTAAAAGGTTAGTGGAATGAGTTGGTTTTTTGGATAGTTTTTTATTAGCGGAATGAAGTAGTTTTTGGGTTAAAACAAAATTGATTTTTTTAGATAGTTTTTTGTTAGTGGAATGAAGTAGTTTTTTGAATTAAAACAAAACCGATTTTTTCTTAGTGGAACACCCCTCAAAGTATGAAGGAAAGAACAAATAAAGTCAAGGATCGATTTTTGATCCAAAAAAAAAAAAGAGTCAAGGATCGATTCGATTGAATATTTGCAAAGACTATTTCGGTAGATAATAAAGACAAATTAGATGACATAATTCGACATATAGCACGTAGCCACGTAACTGATCTGATCACACCAAATTAAAAACATTCATTTAGTATTTGTATGACTTGCTACTAAAGGAAAAAGTGATAACCCAATGACGAAAAAGATCCACAGCTAAATATACGCTAACCGAGGCTATTGAAATAATAATTATTTTTAGTCCATTTCATTTGGATAGTCTTTTACGAAAAGTTGTGTAATCTTCAGATAGAAAAATAAAATACTACTTTTGTTTATAATAATTTTTAAAAATTTTAGCATTAAAATTGGTACGAAGAAACTCGAAAAATAATGTACAGAAGTAGTTTTTTTTATCTCAAGATTACCAGGTTTTTTTTTTTTTTTTCTGTAAATATGTAAGGATTTAATATAGAAGTACTTTTTTTTTTATT
Organism: Gaultheria prostrata; assembly: GCA_036023075.1. NCBI lineage: Eukaryota > Viridiplantae > Streptophyta > Magnoliopsida > Ericales > Ericaceae > Gaultheria > Gaultheria prostrata. The sequence goes on from JAXBDA010004726.1 coordinate 19,411, forward strand.
TTATCCGAGAAACATTAATTTCATATAAGATTTCAAACAAATTACAGGAGTGAACCCCAACTACCAAGCTCATTTGGGAGTTTATTATATTTTGCATTTTGAATTGTAGATTTTTGAATTATAACTAGAATAGATTATTAACCTGTCAAGTGTTCGGAAGACGTGTGCAAAATAGATTTTGTAAAATAGAAGTATTTAGGAGTTATCATCAAAATGGATTATGATGACGTTTTTTCAACCATAATGCAAATGAGAATACAAAAGTACCTCCATTGCTGGTTATCGATTTTTTCCTCCTGGTTTTGATAATACATTTTGAGAAAATGTATTTTAAAAGTTAGCTGCCAAACACCAGAATAGTAGTACAATGGACAACACATAATCCAAAATTCCAAACGGGCTCTAATTCTTTTTTTCATTATGCATTTTCGTAGAATACAATCTAAAAACGCAAAAATTCAAAATGCGATAATGTGGCTCCCAAACACCCCCTCATATGGTATCAGAAGACAACTTTGTTGTATTAACAACAATAATTCATGGAGAAGACAGGAAGATGTGCAGTATAGCTGCACAGTGATCTCAATGTCTCATTGGTATCAGATAATTAACCCAGTGATCTTAATGTCTCATTGGGTATATATAAAGGCAAGGGGAACAACATTAAACCACAAACCCCAATTTAACTTAGCCTTCCTGCTATTTATTGTTCTATTTTATCTAAACCAAACTTTTAACCAACCTTCCTGCTGTCTAAGGTTCTGTTTAACCAAAAGGGACTGCTTATTTCTTCATATTTTTGGCTACCTGCAACGACTCTGCATCCATACGCTCTAGAATCCTTCGTGCTTCCTCCTCTGTTGCAGGAACCACCTTCCGAATCCTAAATCCGTTCTTCGTTGCCGTTGCCTCTGGGCGGACAGTGAATGTGAAGTAGAATTTATTTGATACCTGCTCAAAAAGTGCACGCACAACGACAGAGGTTATAAAAAAGGAAGCATTCCGTTCCCGTACGAACGACACTTGTACGTTATCTGTGTAGCTAGAAGTTTCAATGACGGTCTGACATGGAAAAGTAAGAATGAAATTGAGAACCAGTTACTATTGCTGGAACATACCTCACTAGACCTGAGCTCAGGCCTTGTAACATGAGCAACAACCTCAACATTAATCAGAGGCTGATCTGTAGTCTCGAATTCGGTGTACAAGACGCACGATTTGAAACGCAGGAAATCACCAACATCCACCTGTCTCGCCAACAATATATGAGTTCACTACATTAATGCAGCAGTTGCTCTTTAAAAGTAGAGAAGGGCGGCTTATGCTCATATAAATTGCGTAAGATTAATAGCACAGGTAATATTTTGATCTGAAGGAGTCCATAACACAAGCAAAACCTTGTTAATGAGAAGAAACACACGAACCCAGCTTCATATTATGAAATACATTTGTCACCCATTTGTGAAATACATCTTTCTATAGGCCCATTAGTGAAATATGCTAGACCTGTAAACTCCTCTCACCCCTCTTCCCCACTAGCACCCGTGGTGGTGAATATAGAACGATAGGAGGTGGTAACTTCCAGTCCTTGTTTCAAGTTTGTACAATTAGCTTGTGACGAAGGAAGGTAGCAATGCCAAACAGATAGTTATGACATGCATTTTGCTTTTGGAATTAGAAATTTTTAACAATAGCAAACAAATTCATAGATTAATTACATCTTTTACGACAACTTGCTTTTGACATGGATATAGTAATTAAAATAGCTTTTGACAACTTCTAAAATTCTTGTCATTTTGAAAAATCTGGCATTTCCTCTTGAGAAACTACATCCAAAATCAAGTTTAAGGGAGCAGTTAAAAACGGAAGGTTGAGAATTGGTACTCACAGGTCTTAAGAAATCAACATGATCGACTTCCAGAAAGCATGGCATCATGCCAGCAAAAGCATACGCTGTTGAGAAAGCCAATTCAAAGGCTCGGTGCATCAAAAACCCTCCAAAGATGCGACCATGGAGGTTTCTCTGTTGTGGCTGGCAAACCAAAGAGTGCTCAAGGCGCGTATCCCTAAGAAGAATGGTGTCTCTATCTGCTAAGGCAGGCATGTCACAAAAAATGCGTCCCTCAGCCAATAAAGCTTCGAGTATGTTTACTTCCCCATTCTCAATCTCCTTCCTGTCGTTACCTCTCTTCCTTTTCCTCAGTTCATGTCTTGCTTCTGCTTCTTCGCAAAGCAACTTCTCTCGTTCAGTTTCCGGAGAGAGTCGGTTCACTGAAGCAGCTTTCCCTGTCTTAGAATCACGAGCAACGAATATGAAATTGGCTGTGAGAGCTACTGGTTCTGAAGCATCAAAGCACTCTGCAGAATAAATTGGAGGGTAATAATTAAAGAACAGCTGTCTTCAATTAACTCACAAAGGCAACAATAGCTCTGAAATGGAAGGAAGTGTTTAAAGACATGGCAGCATACACATCAAAATAATTGATGGGAGGATTGTGCGTGCGACATAGTTGCTTGAGGTAGTGTACCAGGTGCTAAAAAAGGAGAAATTATGATCGACAAACATGCAATGCAAGATAACACAATGAACGCAATATATATACTTAAGGAGAGCCGAAAGAGTTTCCAACCCAAATTGGCTCAAATATGAGTCAAATTTGAGAACTATCTTCCTGGTAACTTGAAAAATTTAACGGATCCGACATCTGCGACCATGTGTCATCTTCAAATGCCATGACTCTAGCTAACAGAAATAAAGATACCTGTCTCAAAGTATCCGAGAAAGGATTCATGTATCCAACCCAATTGGCTGGAACACAGGATTCGTTTGATTGTTTACTTAATGTAGTAATCCGCGTCTCTCACAGATCATTATGTGTGAAATAACTGACCATTATTTTTCCATTCTGCAACTTCATGTAGAGATCAAGATGGTTCATATCGATTGAAAATCAAGATTAAGTATTTAAAAACCCACGGAATGAGAACTGACAAGTAAGAGAAGATTTTCATCCAGGGTTCCAGAAGTCTATAAATGCATACAACCAAAACAAACGATGTCAAGCTAAAAAATCTGAAGAACACGACTGAAGGAAACCAAGAAATGCATGTATATTCTTCATTTGGGTTCAGGATCGCTAGACAAACAAACTTGCCATTGAACTGAAAACTGTCAAGGCATTCTGGATTCTAATGCTGGTATCAACTTATTGCAGTCGGTGAATATTAGACCAAACAATAAACCCATTCTCTATTTTAAGGAATCATAAGAGTTAAGAGAGATGAAAGCAGGTTAATATAAATCTTTGAAAGGCTACTAAATTTTTTCAAAGACAGTTAGTTCTAGGTGAAGTACCATTTGTGGGCTGAGTGACTTCCAGTTGAATCTCAATTGAAGACCGCCCAACCCATATAACCGCACCAACCATCTTCAGATCAACATCAACACTGATTGGCTTCTTCAGCACCATCTTGTCCACAGCAGCAGTGACCAGCAAGAGTGGCCTTGTCATGCTATCTTCATCAGAGCAGTGCTACTCCACAAACAAACAGATATGTTACTGAAAGAAAAGCAGAATGCAGGTAGCAGCAAGTCTAGTTCAAAAACTACTCCCTCCGTCCCATTTTGATAGTCCCATATTCCATTTTGGGACGTCCCAAAATACAAATCCACTTCCCAAAATCAACCATAAAAACTTGGTAAAATCCCATTAGTACCCTCAAAAAGTGATGTAATCATTATATTCCCTTAAAAGTGAAGAGCATAAATTACAAAGTTGAATACTTTTTGATGCAACCATTATGCTCCCTTAAAAAGTTGGAATCCCCAAATGGGAATATCAAATTGGGACGGAGGGAGTATACTAAGCTAAAGGTAAACTAAGCTAAAGGTAAAATGACCAAAGAATCTAATTTCGCCTGCGTTACTTAAGTCAGTCCATATAGACAATAGTTCAACTTCACCCAACAAAATGAATCATTTTATGAAGTTAGTTCTTCAAGTACCTAAAACTGGAATACATCTCTTGATCATTGGTTCCAGTTTACAGTTTCCATTTATGCCTTAAGAATTGTTTCACACAGTGTATTACGATCAACACGTCAAAAAGGAGGCTTAGGCAATTGCACATATATGACTATCAACAGACAGCCAATTGCTCAAAATCCAGGATAACTGGATAAGTTATATTGGCAATTTCTAAGGCACATGATCCTATCTTCTGATCACTGGCCAAGATGTCATACATACTCAAAGCAGGTTCCTCACATTGAACGTTTTCGTCAATCAAAATGCACACATCAGAAACCTTAATCGAGCAAAAATCCAAGGAATTCTTAACCATCATCGACTCATCGTTCACATTATCACAAACTCAACAATTGAACTAAGTAGGGGCACAAACGAACCGAGCAATTTGTGAGCAGCTCAAGGCTCAGGTCATTATGGGCTCCTTAGTATCGTTACTAGCGAGTCGATCTCAAACTGGAGATAGTTGTAGCTCGGCTTGTTAAAAAACTCGGCTTGTTTGAAGAAGCTCGGCTTGTTTAGCAAACGAATTGAGCTTGAACACCTCCCGATCGACTCAAAGCTCGAGCTAGACTAGTTTTGAACAAGCCAAGCTCTAACATTTCAAAGTAAACCCACAACTACAGGCAACCATCAAATATCCATGCAGCAATCATATAGAGTTCAGAAAATAGAATTGGGCAAGCGAAAATTCCCCAATAAATTGCGAGAAATTGAAGACAATACCTTGACTGAGATGGTGCCAGCAAGGGCATCAAGATCTTCAAGCAATTTCCCAATTCTGACTTCATTCCAAGGATCCCTATACTGTTCTCTCAACACATAATCACTCGAGAAATTATACAGAATCGTAGTTCGGCTCTGAGACGGAGTCTTGTTCAGCAATTGGCTCTGTGGAGGGGCATCCACATTTGGGTCAAGCATTCTTTCAAAGATTCTAGACCTAGCTTCCCACAAAGCATTCGTCACAGGCGAATGGTACATTCCGGGCCATAGGCTGAGTGGCTTCCGGGCCGGGTCTTCGGCCGGAGGGGAATTCTCGAAAGGGGAAGTGAAAGTGGAAGCAACAGGAATGAAGGAGGAATTGGAATCCATGGAAATTTTTTGGGCAGTTTCTTGAAATGGGTTTGTTAGAAAAGGTAAGTTTTATCAGGGAATTTGATGGGTTTTGACGATTGAAAAGGGTTTCGGTATTGTGATGGGTTTGATGGGAAATTGTAGGAGGAAATTGGGTTTATGGTTTTCTTGTTGATCCGAAAGCAGAGCAAAACATGTGATCAGTGGAGGTCAATTGGGATTCAGGTGTTGTACTGGTGGGGTTCTTCCATAAATACAGGAAGCAGCCGTTGACCGTGGAGAATGTTGACATATGTCCGAAATCGGGCCCTTCTGCTGCTCTCTTATTGCTTTTGCAATTCTATATGGGGGTTATTAGAGCATCTCCACTCCTTACCCAAATCCTACATCAAATTTAAATTTGAGTAAAAATCACCAAAAATTCCACTCCACTCATTCACCAAATTTGATATTACTCAAATTCTTCACCAAATTTGGTGAAAACCAAATCCAACATCAAATTTTGAAGGCTATTTTCTCACCCTCAAATTTACAACAATGCCATTAATTAGGCTTTTACTCAAATTTATGCCTAGATTTTCTTTTGCCCATTGAAGTGCTCCATACCAAATTAAATTTTTACTCAAATTTTTACTTAAATTTGGATAAGGGGTGGAGATGCTCTTACATGATCAAATATATAGACCAGACGTTTAACTCCATCAATATCATGAATCAAATCGTACGAGAAGCCCTAAACAATAGAAAAAGGCAGCAATTGTTGTTCTAATCTTATCCTCAAGCACACACTTGAATTTAACATGGATTTGTCAGTTTCAACGTTCAACTTTGGCTTCAAATTTGTGAGGTGCCAAATAGTTTTTTTTTTTTAAAAAAAACTCTTTGAACGGCTGTAATGGGAGAGTTAAATAAATAAATACCATGTGAATAATGGCAGAACTAAGATTTATTTAGATTAGACATTGACATTGTCTAACAGGAGTTTAGTGGTATTGCTGTATATTTCTAGTAAAAATATAAAAAGAGAGATTATGACGCTGTCTTCGATGTACTAACTTTTTGTATTATGACTTATTCATCTTTTAAAATATTTCATCCATCCATTTTTTAAGTGTGTTGCACCGTAATTCCAACTTATTTTTTCTCACATCAACTTTTACATCTACTTTCCACTACTTACCCTTATTAATATAATAATACCCACTAACTTTTCAAAAATGAATCTACTTTTAAGGGCAAAATAGGAAATGTACCCACTAATTTTTCAAAACACACACTTATTAAATTTTTTTTTTTTGGAACTACAATCCGGAGGTGGTAAGTCAAAATCAAGTCAGGAATAGACTTAAGTCAGTTTTTAAGTCGATGTACTGTGAGAGAATGATTTGTCTCGTAAAGCATAATAAGTCAATTTTGAATTTAAGTCAAGAATTAAAACAAAGATTAGTAGTATTATTTATTTATATTTTTGAAATGCATGCCACCCTTCCCCACTAAGTAGTTCCGCCCCTGCATGCGAACTGTGAAGTCTCCCAACAATTAAAAAACGATCGTAATAGGGAACATCGTTTCTCCAAAATAGTCTATATAGGAAAGAGAAAATCAATAGTCCAAATCCTGAATCATTTTGGGGAATTTTTTTATGTTCCCTCTGTCTCCCCACTAAAGGAAAATGCTAACGTGTGCCCAATAGTTAAAAACATATATTGAAATGTGTGAAAAATGCATAAAAAAATGTGAAAATGTATTGAAAAATATAAAAGATGTATTAGAGTGTGTATTTTTTATTTGTTTATGTGCTCATTATGTACTCAATGGTCAGAGCCGGCTCTAAGGTTTCGGAGGCCGAAAGCAAAGAAATAAAATGGGCCTCTATATATTTTCAAGCTAATTTTGTTCAAACAAATATTTATCATAAATAACCATTACAAAAAGTTCACCGATGCTAGCATTTAGTTCGGTTCTTCACTTCTTCCTCTGCTTTCCATATTCCCACAAATGCCACATCATCTAATATTTTAATCAAGACTAGTTGAATTATTGTTACTACTTGGAGGGCCCCAAATCTAGTATTGGGCTTATTTTGACCTAACTTACTACAAAAACTAATTGGACTATATTTATACATATATAAAGGCGTAATTTACTTGGGGGCCCATACTTTTGGGGTTTTTTTGGGGGGCCAAAAGCCCAGGCTTTGGGGTAGAGGTACTGCATATAATCCTCTTGCTGTAGCGAACAAGTCGTATTGAGTTACGGTATTTGTTGCCAGAAGATTATAGATGGATGTTTGATAAGCTGGTGGTGGTTTTTTCAGTGTAGTCAGATATAAGCATTTGGTCGTCAAGGGCTGTCAACAGCGCAGCTTTGCTTTTGCTGGAATCCAGTGTCATTCGACCGTGATTTCTCTGTATAAAATAAGATGTGTGGGCAAGATAACTACTTGAGTAACTATATATCCGATCTTGATTTCTCTGTCTAATTAACTTATTTCCGTACTTATTACTCGAGTTGATTTTGGGTTTAGTAATTTTTTTTGCCGCCTGAATCAAGTTGATTATGAGTTTGGTAACTGCTTTTCAGACCTAAATTGAGGCCCCGTTCCGCTAAAAATAAATTGTATTTGTTTCACCTCAAAAAACCATTCTATTCCACTAACAAAAAACTCCCCAAAAAAACTGGTTTTGTTTTAACTCTAAAACCATCCTGTTACACTAAAACTGGTTTTTTGGTTTATTCATTTTGTCTTTATTCAAAGTTTTTTCGCAAATGTTAGTTTTGCATCAATTTTTTGTGGTTTATTGGTTCCTCTCGACGAGACGAATCTAAAGAGTATAAAATCATAGTCAAAACTAATTTTTTTTTGAATAAACCAAAAAATACGTGGTTTATTGGTTTAATTTTGGCTTTATTCAAAAAATAATTAATTTTCACTATAATTTCATACTTGTTAGATTCGTCTCGTCGAGAGGAACCAATAAACCACAAAAAATTGACGCA
>JAXBDA010004727.1:0-14237 GCA_036023075.1 Gaultheria prostrata
AATGATGCAGACAAAGCTGCAGATGCCACAGCAGATCTCAACATTACACTTTTTTTTTTGTTTCGTCTCCCATTGGTGGTGCCTTTGTCCACTTTTGAGTAACCCAGAATATCATTGATATTTTTCCACTTTCGACTCCCATTGGTGATGGTCTGTCTTATTCGGACGACAGTAGCTATACCGGACATCCCACAGCGGGTCGAAAATCCCAATGGTCATCCCCATGGGGGGTTGTTACGCTGGTCGCCCCTTCCCACACTTTTTTCTGTTCAAAAAAAAAATTAGTGAATGATTAATGAATGAGCAATAATGTGATTAAATGCCTGTTTGTGTATGAATGTGTGTGTTTGTATATGCACATATACATAGACAGAGCCTTTTAATTTCACCTCCAAGGGAAATGTCGTAAAAATTTAACCCTTAAAACTAATCAGATACGATCTAAAGTAATTTAAAAAAAATTAGCATGAGTAACTTTATAAATAAACATTCCATATTTGCTCTTATATATATTCGGCACCAAAAAAAAATATTAACTATGGTAATTGTATCTCATCTTTGTTCACCATAGAAAAAATTCAATTTAATTGTACTTGCAACGTATTAGAGCGAGATTAATTAGCATAAAGTAACCCGAACACTTGAGTTATAAAAACAATTATGTAACTAATGTGAATTTATGGCTCCATAACAAATTGTGAATCCAATATGCAAGGCATAAGCATAAAAGATCACATATCATTGAGGATAGTTGCAACTTGTAACGATATATCCTCATGAATTTCGCGCACCCTAATATCGAGTGCTACACTAGTATCCTTTTTCTCCTTGTTATTATCTAATGAATTTTTTTTCCAGAGGTGCTAAAGGCGCTTAATTTATTCATGTCTGTGTGTTTGTTTAGTTGTTTATTCAATCCTATTTAGAGTAGGCAATCTTTTTTGTTGTTTGGTTTTTGTTCTCTGACCGCCATCTCCCTATAAGGTCTGTTTCTTCTCATTATTAATAAATTTCTTACTCTTCTATCAATGAAAATAAAAAATACTAATCATAAAAGATGGGTCCCACCAGTGCATATCCATGATTTAGTATCACTGAATAATCTCTCCAAAGAGCCAACAAATGTCTTAGTTGCAGACTTGCAGTAGGCCCTCCACCACTTAAATAGATGCAAAACTCTCTGCACTCTCAACTAACTTACCAACACAGAGAGAGAGAGAGAGAGAGAGAGAGAGAGATGGAGGGAGATAACAATCTGGTTTACGGTGCATGCAATCGAAACTACGCTGCACAGATAGGCATGTACGTCTTGGACGGCTGTGGAGAGTTTGCTCTGGACTCTGCTGGCTCCAGATACTGTGAAGCCTGTGGCTGTGACAAGAACTTCCATCTTGTCATCGCGTCGAATCGCACCACCACCACCTCCGTTAACAATCTTGGAGCCAAACCAAATACTAACATGAGTACCAGGATTAATGGTGGGAGAATTCGTTTATCCATAAACGAGAACAGTGTCCTAACCCTAGTGAGGGATGAAGATGGTGATGATGATGATGATGATCAGGTGGAAGTGAATGGTCCAGAAATTGTTGATGACATGTCCACTGCAACAAGTGGGACCAAGAGCAAGAAGAACAAGAAGAAGAATAAGAAGTAGTAGAAAGAGAGAGAGAAGAGGAGTACTGGTACTGGTGCATGCATGGCGGCTAATAAAATAGTAACTAAATAAAGTAATTTACCCAAATAAAGTTTGGTGTGTGTGAATTGTGAAAGAACCATAGGCCGTAGGGGATAGGCAAGTCTTTTTTAGTGGTATGATTAGTAATTTTGGGGCGAAAACTAATTATGGCTTGTTTAGATTCTACTATTATGTGGTTCTTCCTAAAGAAAATGATGATATTGGGTTTAATTTTGAATTCTTTTCCCGTTTCAGTCTTTTTTAGTGCTTGCTTGCATTCATCCCATTGACCTTGATATTGCCAATGACTGCTTTTTCACGCACGCTAATCCTAACTCGGCCTGTTTTATATACTCCCCCTCCTAAATTGCTGCTCTTAGTTACTATTCGGGACTTCTTGTTCACATCGTTTGATTTATAATAATTTATATATTAAATATGGATCCTGTTTGATAAATTTTAATTAATTTTATTGAACAAATATTTCCAAATCATAGAAAACATCGTAGATTGCAAAATATAGGTAATTGTTTAAGTGGTTCAAAAAGTGAAATAGGAGTAACAATTTGGGATGGAGGGAGTATATACTTTTGGAGCATGGCTAACACATATGTTGATAATGTTATCCGATGGCGTAAGTAACGCGATGCATGTGAAATCGTCAAGCATTACTATAGGTTCCATCCCATGAGCAAAGTGTTGGGTTTTTGTATACGTATTTTGCTCATTGCCTACTGCACACTTCAGCAAAATTAGGTGCCAATTTATCTAAATGAATCAGCATTTATTTAAATAACCTTTTATTATGTCCTTATATATGAGAAAAATGCAATCCAACACTTTGTACGGGAGGGGTTGTATCAACAATCTCAAGGACTTGCTGTAACCTCCCTGTTTGGTTTGCATCTGGAGAGATGGACTCAGATTCCCTGCGGACTGCTAATGTCCAAAATGGGGGTTATACCAAATCCAAGGGAGATGTGTTATTGTTAGTCCAGTTCAGACTTACAATGTGCGAAAAGGACATAGTGCCCTTAGGTACTTCAAAAAAATTATCTTCATGCTATATTTTTTTTTTAACAAACAAAAAGAATTATTAATCTTTAAAAACGGAGTAGAAAATTCAAAAAATTCAAAAGTTTATTAATCTTCAAGCTATACTTTTTTGGATGTTATGTTACTTGGTTTTGGGGAAAAAATGAGATGTTGGGCAAAAAACTAGGGATGGCATCATGGCAATTAGGGGTGAAACAAAAACCGATGGACCAAAAAAACAGAAAAAAATCGACCAATCGGTTCGTTTTCGGTCGGATTAAGGGCGGGTTTGGTCAGCTTCGGTTTGGACCGAACCGAACCGAAATACCCCAAAACCATACCAATTTGGACCGATCAATCAAAGCCGTCCATCTTAAACCCATAAAAAATAACAAATCTCAGCCGTACGTCCTTCTCAATCTCAACCGTCCATCTCAATCTTAACGCCGAACCGAACCACCCCGAACCGATTTCGGCCCATTGTTTTCTTTGGTCGGGATCGGTTCCCGGATAAATTACCCCAAACCAATCGTTTCGGTCCCGAACACCTCAAAAACTTAACCGATCTGACCGAATTTCACCCCTAACGGCAATTCAACCCGCCCCGCCCCAATCGGGATGGGTATTTGTTAAATTTTTCGGGTATAGAGTCAGGGTCGGGGAAGAATTGAAAAAACCCGACCAAGTTAGGGTAGACACCACCTCTCCCCGATAGCGGCCCCAACCCGCCCGAAATTTTTTTATGCATAACATTTTTTATTTTTATTCTTATAGTTTTACCCCTTACAGCTAAAATACCATATTATATATCAATTATTTTTCATTTTCCTTATTGATAGTATATATTGGTTAAGTTGTAATAGTTATTCTGTGTATTTCTATTATTTATGCTCACTAATTTTGCAGTCTCTAAAACATATCTTTTTACTGTGTAATTTTTTTTACTATGTAAAGAAAAATTGTAGTGGGGCGCGGGACAGGGCAAGCAAACCCGTTACCAGAAGGGGGTGGGGCAGGGGATACCGATCCATTGCCCGACCAGATTTGGGGCGAGGATGGGGATAGATTTTTGGGTAGGGTCAGGGGTATGGCAAAATCCACCCGCTCCGCCCCATTGCCATTCCTACCAAAAACAGTCCCATTTTACGTTGGGATGAATTTTGTAAGTAGGTGGAGCCAAGGGCAATTTGGACATTCATGGCCTTATCTCTACCACTATTTTTTGTTTTCAACATAGGAGGTACGCCCACACCCAAACAGGATGAGGCTAACTCACCTAGGACTGGCCAAAGGGAACCAACACCCCCGGAAAGCAGTGAGAACCAACTAAGAGAGTGGACCATTGGACGTGCCCATGAGGCTACCCACATAGACTTTGACCTCCTAGCTACCTGATTGGCCTACACCCCAAGAATCGAGCTCACGCCATCAGAATGGGAGCAAACCCCCGGGCAGTGGAGACAACCCTCGTTGGCAAGGGAGGAAGTATACAAGGTCCGATTTCAAAGTTTGTAAAAATTTACTAAATATATCTAATATAATTACTATTTATATAATTAGTATAAAAATCTTTGAAAATCTACATAATTTTAATTTGACATTGTTAAAAATTAGTAAAATAATTCTACATTGTCATGTAAAATTTTCTTTATTTCTTTGATAGACGCAATTAATTACACATGGGTATTATAATTGTTGATAAAAAAACAATGTCATATAATAAAGTAATGTTCTTCACAATCTACACGACACACTGAGTACATTTTCAGTTAAAAATATATTTCTTAAGTCAGCCCTCTTGATCTAAAATTCTGACTCCGCCACTGCTCATTGGGGTACCCTACTAGTATAACAATAATCAAACAAGTTATCACAATTCTTTGTTCTAGTCAGAAGCGAATCAAACAAAACCCATGCATTACTACCAAAGATTGAATTCCTTACGCCCGCCATATCGTGCGTTTATTGTTGATCTAAACAGTTCATGGTGTGGAATTTGCAGAGTAGTACATCCTTACCAAAAAAGAAAGTCAGTTTAATAGGACATAGTCCAAATTTGAAGTTTGATTTATGAAATAGACAGCCACGTAGAAATTAGGGCCTGGGATCCTCTGCCCCCTTCCCTGCCCCCTTGTCAAATTGCAACACGTGTCTTTCACACCAACCACCAAAGGACCCAGCCATACCCAATCCCCCCTTGTCAAATTGTGACACGTGTCTTTCATACCAACCACCAAAGGACCCAGCCAAACGAATATCCAAAGTTATGAGCGTGTTTTGTTGGCAAAGAGTTTCACAATAGAGATGAGATTGGGTGTGGCTACGTGCTTTGGTGTTTGGCGTGAAAGACACGTGTCACACTTTGACAAGGGGGTAGGCAAGGGGACAGAGGATAAAAAGAGTTTAACTTCAAAATTAGAGGATAAAAACCAGTAAAATACCCCTTATCTTTCACTCTTTATCACTTAACCTCCCTCATCCAAAAAACTGATCAACTATTATCCCTCATTTATTACCGTTATCACTTAAACCACTTGTGTCATGATTCCGTCCATTTTTTGGATGGAAACCTATCCCACGACTTAGTTTCTTTTTTATTTTATTTTTAAATATCTGATGACTAGTTTGTTACTTCTATAGAAGTTATTAGACCAAAATTACCCTTCCATTTTGGATGGAATCATTCTCGTAATCTATCATTATTGAACTCCCACAATCCTCTCCCTTCCATTGATCCCATGAATGACCACATATGTACGTACCACTTCCAAGAAATTAATTTAAATCCGTCTTTACTATTGGAATCCAATTTTGGCCTCGTTCATCTACAATTAGATGTGAACGGGGAGACCCATACGTGCCGCGTTGTTACATCTGGTTTAGTATTCATAAGAAACAAAATAATTTGAAACCCAGTTTCGTTATTTGAATTCATCATACAGAATAGTACAGCTGATTTGACCTAACTTTATTATTGAAATATTCTCGTCTTCGCATAGTGGAGCCTACAACGGCAGTGATGGAAACCAACCATTTTCACCGCCAGAGAAGAGAATTTAATCTCTTTCTAATCTCCCCATCATTACCAATCCTGATGTGCGGCAGTTCCCCCAAGAACTCAACCGCAACCCAAGATTATTGATAGTCATGATATTGGAGAAGTAACAAATTAAACATATGCGAAAATAGGGAAAAACCAAACTAAAAGCATAAACGAATAAGAGAGACGCCAAAATTTACGTGGTTCGGCTTATGGACGTAAACCTACTCCACGGGGCAAGCAAACGAGAGAGGATTCCACTATGTGAAGAGAACAATGCTCCGAAGAGCTACAATGGTGACAAAGCAAAACAAACTCTCACAAGAGTCACTCACCAACCCCAATTACAAGTTCTCTCACCAATACCCAATTGGAATCTCTCACCAAAACTGATTCTCTCTCATCAAGTCTCACAAAACCCCTAGGGTTTTTAACCAAGAGACACAGAAGGAACGGACTTCCACAGATGTGACCGGATGTCACACAGATGCAAATGATTCTCAAGAAATCCAATGGTTTCAACTAGAAATAATCACTGAAACAGATGATCTTCCAGATGGCCGAAGGCCTACAGAACCCACCAAGAAAAGGGGCAACAAGAAACAAATGAAGATCATATCAAGAACCCTAATTTCATATGAGACCGCCTAGGGGCCTCTCAAAGGGATACACTCAAGCAGTCCAAACCCTAATGGAGAGAGCAAGGCTATATTTATAGCCACTGAATCCTTCCTAAAGTCAATACTTTCCCAAACAGAATTTCTTGCACCCAAAGTCACAAACCCACAAGGAAACAAATCTTTAGGAAGTCCAAGTCCCAATCTAAACAGAAACAAAATTGGCTAAATTGTGCAAAAACGGACCCGGTGGTCCAGACCAAGCCTTTGGTGGTCCGGACTAAACATGTTGTGACCAAATTGACCAACCAGATATGTTGGTCCGGACTAAGGTTTCGTTGGTCCAGATCAAGGGTGTTGCGAGTTACAATTTTGTCCTGAATTGCCCGAAATTGCTTGGTCCTGACCAAAGAACCCTTAGTTCGGACCAACCATGCTGCGAACTCCAAAATCGAGCCGAAATCTAACAAATCCCACCTCGGCGAGATATCCAAGTACGAACCAAAACAGACCGAATAAATTCCCATAAATCTCCACCTTGGCGAGATGTCCGAAACTCATGCAAAACCGAAACGAACCCAACGAATCACAAAGGCCAAACCAATTTCTCGATAACCAAATTCCACAGCCAAACAAAGCCGATGAACGGAAGACAAGCTGATTGCGAACAAATCAAGTGCCCATACACACGAACCAATCTGCATAGACGAAACCGAATGTTTGATACATATCAAACCAGAATCGAATATCCAAAACCGAGACACATCGAGTCAACCCAAACCAATCTTCAAATAACCAAAGGAAGCAACCAAGCTCGCACCAACCGAACAGATGCTCAAGACATATTGAGCCGAACAGATTCTGCCAACAAACAAATTGCTCTCTACCCAAAACTCGAGTCAAACCAAGAGAGCCAAACGAATATCCAAATAAGAGAGCGAAACAAATCACGGACCAAGCTTCCAACTAAACGGATCACGGGCAAGAGAGCGAGCCAAAAAAACCCTTACCAAGATCTCCACAAACCAAACCAGATTGACTACTGATCAAATAAGCTCTAACGAAATTCTAAAGTACTGGAACATAACTTCAGACTACCCGAAAAGAGCCAAGTTTTGAAGTATCGAGCAAACTTCAAAACACAAACAAATCCGAAACAGGCGCGGAACCAAAATTCCAAATTGGCAAATAACAAGTTCCAGTCAGAAAACCAAATTCCAAAACATCTTCGAGGGATACTAGAAGATGCCCCAAAATCAAATAAATAACTCTAACGGCAAACCCAAGACACAATATTAACCAAAACAAATCGTCTTCAAAGGATGCCACAAAAGCCCAAGACGTTCAAAGGGTTCAAACAAATTACCAAATTATCAGCAGCCTCCAAAACCAAACTTATCCATGTGATCTATCTCTACCAAATTTACAAGCCCGTGCAAACTCCAAGAACTGTTAGGGATTCGATTTTGATGATGTTATTGTGTTATAATGATTTCTATTTAATGTGATAAAATGTTTAAGTTCAATTTAATTATTATTGGACATAATTGTTTAAATGGACGTGTTATAAATAAATGTTGTTGGGTTTAAATCTACTTTTGGTCTTATTTGTTCTAAATTCCCCTAAATGAATTGATTGGGCCATCAAAGGTTTAAATGGGTCAAAGCCCACTAGACCAAGATCAGATGTAGCTCCGGAAGCAAGGGCGGTAGCAGTGGCGGTCGACCGGGTGGTTGACAAGACTGGTTTGCACAATCTCGGTAATTCTGCCATAACGTTTTCATCCGATCTCCGTTTGGGACGAGTTATATTTCAAATCGAAGAGGACTCAAAGAGCTACAACTTTTTTGTTTTACGCTTTTCCTAATTCTGATTCAAAGTTGCTCAGATTCCTTGAACAGCGTCGGGAGGATGTTTTTTCCCAGAAACAGGACACACTCTGTTTCTCTCTTACTCTGTTTTGGTTTGGCTTTCTCTCTCTGGGTTCAAACTTGGGACAAGGCGTATTGGTAAAATCTTTTCAGCCCAAATTGGTCCAGGATGATATTTTATTAGATTTGTATTTACTATTTCCCTTATCCAATTTTAAATTTGCAGGTCGAAGTTGATCGTTGAGCCGTAAAGGAGGAAACATGTTATTGCTCTGTTTTGGTCCGTTGAGCCGAAAGAAGTTTTGGAACGTTGGAAGCCTTCTAGATTCACTCTTGGCTATTTAAAGGCAAATCTTCGTCAAAGATCAATCAATCAAGCTTCATGAGATTCAATCATGAAATAATACAAAGAGAATACAAGTCTAAAATTCACTGTAGATTATCTTCTCCAGACTTGAGAGAGTTCTTCATTGTAGATTTCTATACTCTCAGTGTGTGAGCCTACACTTGTAAATTCACCCTTACTTAGAGGGATTGAATCACGCCACATAAACCCACCTTGTTAGAGAGGCAACCCAATCCACTGTGTTGTCAGTTAGGATTTTGTTCCATTATTTTCTGGGTAGAGTTTGGCTAGTATTGCAAACCGGTCTGCGTGTATCGATGTTGTGAGTTTTGTAAACTGGTGTGCATGTACCAGTGTGAGAAGTTTGTTGTCTGGTCTGCGTGTACCAGAGGAGTTGTTGTAAAGGGGTGGTGGCCCCTGTGAAATCCAACCCTGTTGTAAGTACTTAGAACATAGTGGATACCGGTGAGTTCGGGTAAACATCACTGAAGAGTGGACTAAGCGAGTTGTCGAACCACTATAAAAATTATCTGTCTCATTTCTTATTTTCAGTACTTCAAATTATCCGTTTGATTTGCTAATCCATTTGTTTGGAAAAGAAAAATTATTATTACAGGACACGAACCAATTCACCCCCCCCAGGTTGGAATATCAAGAACAATAACCAAAGAGATAGATCTATAACCAAGATGAGGAAAACTACAAACAAAATTACTAAATCAAAGTATACCTCCAAATTGATGAGATTCTCCACCAAATATGATATTCACCAAATTCAAACGGCTACATCATCAAAAATTAGATGGATTTTTCCTATCTCCAATTTCTCATAAGCATTGTCAATACCCATAAGAAAATCTTCATAGTAAAACCACAAAATTCTCAAATCCACTCTTATGAATGGCAAACTAATGATGAACCCAAAATATTCCGAATTAAGAATATTCATCACCAAGTTTGCAAGTTTCTCCACCGAATCAAACTTCTCCCAAAAATCATCAACCACAGCAATCGACAGAAAACCAAAGCAGCTGAACAAAATGGACGCTACTGATGAAACCCAAGCCAAAAACTGAAACCCTAGATCGTCACCCAGGGGTACAAACTGATGCCTAGGTCAAACTCATGCTCTGATACCAGTTTGTTGTGCGGCGGGTCCCCAAAGAACCCAATTGCAACCAAAGATTATTGATGGTCATGATATTGGAGAAGTAACAAATTAAACATATGCGAAAATAGGGAAAAACCAAACCAAAAGCATAAACGAATAATAGAGACACTAAGATTTACGTGATTGGCTTACGGATGAAAACCTACTCCACGGGGCAAGCAAACGAGAGAGGATTCCACTATGTGAAGAGAACAATGCTCCGAAGAATTACAATGGTGACAAAGCAAAACAAACTCTCACAAGAGTCACTCACCAACCCCAATTACAGGTTCTCTCACCAAAACCCAATTGGAATCTCTCACCAAAACTGATTCTCTCTTATCAAGCCTAACAAAACCCCTAGGGTTTTTAACCAAGAGACACAGAAAGAACGGAGTTCCACAGACGTGACCGAATGTCACACAGATGCAGATGATTCTCAAGAAACCCAATGGTTTCAACTAGAAAGAATCGCCGAGACAGATGATCTTCCAGATGGTCGAAGGCCTACAGAACCCACCAAGAAAAGGGGCAACCAGAAACAGATGAAGATCATATCAAGAACCCTAATTTCAGATGAGACCCCCTAGGGGCCTCTCAAAAGGATGCACTTAAGCAGTCCAAACCCTAATGGAGAGAGCAAGGCTATATTTATAGCCACTGAATCCTTCCTAAAGCCAATACTTGCCCAAACAGAATTTCTTGCACCCAAAGTCACAAACCCCACAAGGAAACAAATCTTTAGGAAGTCCAAGACCTAATCTAAACAGAACAAAATCGGCTAAATCGCGCCAAAACGGATCCAGTTGTCCGGACCAAGCCTTTGGTGGTCAAGACCAAACATGCTGCAGCCAAATTGACCAACCAGATTCGTTGGTCCAGACCAAGGGTGCTGCGAGTTGCAATTTTGTCCAGAATTGCCCGAAATTGCATGGTCCTGACAAACCATGCTGCGAAATCCAAAATCGAGCCGAAATCTAACAATTCCCACATGCTACGAATCCCCAAAAATCTACATACGACCGGCATCAAACGAGAGGCCTAAATCTTCGTAGAAAGTTTAAGTTTTGTTTGGTAGAAAATTTTCTAATGATCAAAGTAATTCCTTCGTGAGACTTTTGGATGAGAAAAACTAAGTTATAAATACTTCCATTATTTTGATTTAAACCACTCATTTTACAACTATGTAATTCATGCAAAAAAAATAAAAATCAAGTTAATCACATATGAAAAGCTCGGTAGCGCGAGCTTGTAACCATAGTGATGACGCAATTTCCGTCACGGCTCGATGAAGCACTTGCAAAACAGAGTTAGACTAGGGACATCGGTGTGGTGTTAGCCAACCAGCCTCTGATGCCTAAGTCAGTCCTTTTGTGTAGTAGATTTGAGTATTGTTCAAGTAAGGATTACTAGAACAGCGTACCTTGATTAAGTTAATTGAAGTCATTTATATAGGCTAACGGAGTGATTGAGTCCCTGTAGGACTTGGAATTTCACCAATGCTTATCTTATTAACTCATTTAGCTTATCGGGTCTCACACTCCTAAATAGAATAGGACTCCAGATATCCTTAGGAATCTTACGGATAAGCCACCGGGCTTTGCGGGTTTCATCTTGATCTTATTGATGAAGAGTTTGTGCCCTTTCGGACTCCTATATCCCTTAGGGCTGCCACCCTTGTCCGAGTTGTAGAGGTGGGCAGTTCTCGCTCTTGTCATAGTCCAAGTCTAGCAGTCCGAGTTGCAATTTTGTCCGAGTCAAGGACGTGTCTATGCACTCCCCAGTCATGCTGATGCTCGTTGAGCCTCTCTTGATCTCTTCCCGGGCTCTTTATACCCAGTCGGGCTTAATGGGGCTGAGCTAGCCTGGTGGTCAGTTTAGCCTTATCAGCTACTCCCCTGTTTCTGAGGTGTAGAGCCGATAAGACCCGAGGAAATACATTTAAACCTTTGGCGGTTATTCCCCTCCTTTTTTGCGTTTCGTGCAGCATTAAATGCGGATGCCAGGGGTCACATCGTGGGACACCTGGCGCCATTTGGGCCCTCAGACGTGCCTTACCCTTAACGGCTTGGATCCCCTCCAACTGAAGAGAACCGTTTGGCGCTCCAAAACCTCCGAATTACTCCTCTTTACTTAAGGATTCCCATTCTCTTCATACTTCACCTTCTTCACAGGCGATCTCTGCAACAAAAACCCTAACTTCCCAACGCTCATCTGCAAACTCCAAAATCTTCTGCTAGAGTTCATTCTCCTAGGTACGTTTCCTCTTCCTTTTGTTCTTTGGTGTATTTTGATCAAAATCAAGATCCCGTAGACCCTGTTAATCCTATTGACCGCAAGTGGCCTCACCTTAGCTTCTACGGTTATAGTAGGATTCTCCATTACTTGATTCGATACTACCATACTCCTCGCATAGTGGTTTTTGCCACCCCCCCCCCCCCCCCTTTCTTCTTTCCTTCAAAATGAAGTTTTCCTTGGGTTTTTGTACGCTACTTCATGTTGTTATGGTCCTCTCTGCGTTCGGGCCATGGAATATGGTCAAGTGAATGAAGACCCTAAACTGTCAATAAACAAAGAACCAAACCTTTTTCTGAATTTGAGCGAAGAAGAAGCGACTGACGAGGAAATTCCCCTTCGAATAAACAGTCCTACCAGAACTATAGTGCTTAGGGCTCATAGTCTGACTAACTTTCTTACTATTGACGACATGTTGGCAGCTCAGATGGCGGCCTATTCTGCTAACAATTTCACCTCCATCTTCACTGAGGACGAAATCAAAGCCCTTAGGGCCAAATATCAAATCCCCGATTCCATCACTCTCCGCCCTCCTACCAAGGATGAGCGGCCTTGATCTCGTTTGGGTGACGAGTTTTGTTTATATATGAGAGCTTTCGAGGGAGGTCTTCGATTCCCTTTCCCCCAGATTGTTAGGCAGATCTTAGAGTTTTTCGAGCTTTCCCCTGCTCAGATAGCCCCCAACTCATGGAGGCACATAATTGGGTGCGCCATCCTCTGGAAGGCCATGCCGGATGGCCACTCCACCTTGTCCATTGAAGCCTTCCTCCACCTCTACTCCATTAAGAAGCTTCCGAGCTTTGAAGGGTGGTGGTACTTTTCTGAGAGAGACGCCAGCAAGCCTATCCTGACAGACCTCCCTACCTCCTACAAGTTTTGGAAAGATAAGTTCATTGGAAGTGCGGCTCAGGTTAGGAATTCCCTAAGTGGGAAGAGCCCAAAGCCCCTTCCATACACAAGACATGGGGAAATATTGTGCCCGAGAGTAAGCTGACCTGTCAATTGTGTTTCTTTCACTATGTTTGTATTGTTGTACTTTACTGTGAATTGAGGCTGACTTAGTCTTTATTGTTGTAGGTCGAGGATACTTTGCCATTAGCAAAGAAATCGAGGCTGAGGTAGCTCGGGCCAGAAAACACGACATCCATTCTGTCAACCTTCTGATTACTGCTGAGAACCTGTCTCAGTATTTGCTCGGTCCCAAACCTTCAAGTACAGTTCTTGCCTTAAAAAGAGGTACTTTTAGTTTTAAAGTTGTTTCTTTATTTTGGTTTTTGACCTCTTCTTGGCTGCTGCCTTTGTCTTTCAGCAGAAGCTCCAGAAGAAATGGCAGGAAACAGACCCAGCCGACCTAATCACAACCTCCTCAAGGAGGAGGGGGGCTCAAGCAGTTGAGCTCAACGTCGATAACTTCCTTCAGTATGACGCTGAGGGTTCTCAAGCTCGGCCTCCCTCCACTGACAGAGACAAGGGCCAAAAGAAAGAGAGGGAGGAGGAGCAGGAGAAAGAGAAGAGAGAGAGAGAGCAGAGGGAGGAGGATGAGCTGGCCTCCAAGAGCCAGAAAGTTATGGACGAGTCTACTCCTGCCGAGGCCGGCTCCCTGAGGTCCCATGACGATGGGCCCAACATTCTTACCAACCGAAAGCTCTGCCTTGAGAGAGTCAAGTACTTGACTTGTGCTGCTGACGAGCAGGTGGTGGAGGATACCGACCCCAAAGAGCTGGGCACCGAGCTGGCGGTCGATCTTGGCCAGGTCATCGCTTACCTTCTTTAGCCATTCTTTGCTTTTTCTTTTTTGTTGAACTTTTCTTACCGTAACAGTCTTCTTGATTTTCATTTTGCAGGCTGCAGTGCGGACCCCCTTTCTTACGAAGGGGTACTCAAACTTGGCAACACAGAGGGATAAGCTCCTCTCTGCCAACTCCCAGCTCGTGGGAGAAAACAAGAGGTTGACTGACGAGCGGGATGGTGCAAGGCTATCTTTCACCAAAGCCAAGCAAGCCCAGGAGAAGGCTGAGGGAGACCTCAAAACAGCTCAGGAAGAGGTGGCGGGCTTGAGGAAAGTGGTTGACACCAGGGGACCAAGCTTGACACCCTAGAGCGGCAGCTTGAGTAGGAGAGGGCTGAGGTGGCCGACAAAATCAAGCCTGCACGTCGTCAGGTCCTCAAAGACTTCCTGGCCTCAGAGGAATTTGCCAAGAATT
>JAXBDA010004727.1:14337-27511 GCA_036023075.1 Gaultheria prostrata
GGGACCAAGCTTGACACCCTAGAGCGGCAGCTTGAGTAGGAGAGGGCTGAGGTGGCCGACAAAATCAAGCCTGCACGTCGTCAGGTCCTCAAAGACTTCCTGGCCTCAGAGGAATTTGCCAAGAATTAAGTCTCGTGGTATAACGACGGGTTTGAGGACTGCAAGGACATCTGTGCCAGAACATTCCCGGACCACGACTACTCAGTGATTGAGCCTGATGCCCTAGCAGAAGAGGAGAAGGACGGCAAGCAGGCCGGCGACGCCCCTTCGAAGTCTCCTCCTCGAGCCGACCTTCCAGGGGGCAAGATGCGGGCAAGAATCCTTCTGCTGAGCTCGGTGCTGACAACACCGCTGGAGGTCAAGACAGAGACAAAACCCCTCATCCTCCTGAGACCGGCGTCTCCTCGACCTCTGCCAAGTCCCTTATAGTAGTTAGCCCATAGGAAACTTTCAATTTATATCTGCGTAGTTTGAACAATTTTTGAACAGTTTCTGCTTTTCGATGTATATAAGTTTTTGTTTTACAGTCTTAGCTGTGCTTGTTTATGCTCGTATGCTTTATGATCTGGTGCCTTAGCACCTTCTTTATTGCGTGCCTGAGTTTACACATACCTGAGCTGAGGTGTGCCAAAGTTATGACAATGCTTTTGCTTTAGCTTTTCTGCCTTAGCTTTTTTCTTCAAAAGAAGTTAGCTTTGGGAAAAAGTTTATTTTGAAACAGGTCGTACCTATTCCTTACTCCCCTAAGTGTATGGTTGTTTTAACAACCTTGCACTTATGATGGATGGATTCTTCTTTATTTTGATCAAACTTTTAGTTGCCTCTTTGTTTGTGCGCATGAGGCCAAAATTCACTTTGTCCTACATTATAACCCCTTAAGGTTTTGGAGTGTGGAGGTATATTTGCATACCTATAATCTGTTAGAGTTTTTACATACTCATTTATGTCCTTTAGGGTTTTTGGAATGCCCTAGGGTTTTAGTTTCCCTTTGTGTATCCTTTTACCTCTTTTTAACAAGTTAAGAGCACGTCTACTCCTTTTAGAATACATTTTTCCTCTAAGCGAAATAACCCAAAGGACTCCAGAACTCCTTAGGTCTGGGCCTAGTTGGGCTTCTGGCCATGACCTTGGACTTACAGCCTTTTAGACTTTTCAGCCTTTAAATCCTGAAGCTGAACCAGGTGGGGACTGAAATTCCTCACCGTGGAATTATTTGATCCTTGTTAAGGATTGCTAGTTGTTTGCTTTGAACTGAGCTCAGCCTAAATACAATGCATGCGTAAAAAGAAGCAATGGAATTTTATTGATAGCTTAATTCTCAAAAGCCCAACAATTATTTATTAAAATGCTTTTGAAAGCAAAAAATAAACTGAAATCTTAAAGAATGAACTGAGTTCTAAAAATGAAATCTAATACTTCTTGAGATGCTCCACATTCCAAGGGTTTGGCACCTCTTTCCCCCTTAGGGTGGCTAACCTATAGGCTCCAGCCTTAGAGTGCCTTAGCACTTTGTAGGGACCTTCCCAATTGGGACCGAGTTTCCCGACCTTCTTCCCCGTAGGGTCCACTTTCCTAAGGACGAGGTCGCCTGGCTGGAAGCTGACTGGTTTGACCTGGGCATCATGGTACTTGGCCATCCTCTGTTGATATACTGCCACCTTGGTAGCAGCTCATTCTCGCTTCTCCTCCACCAGGTCGAGCTCGGTCCTGAGGTCTTCCTCATTCTCCTGTTCATCGAACGAAGCGGTACGGGAATTAAGCAGTTCGACCTTTACTGGGACCACTGCTTCTGCTCCAAAGGCCATTGAATAAGGAGTTTCTCTTGTGGTCGTTCTAGGGGTCGTACGGTATGCCCATAGCACGGAATGAAGCTCGTCTGGCCATGCTCCCTTGGCAGCTCGGAGCCTTTTCTTTATTCCCTTCTTGATCTCCCTGTTGGTCACCTCAGCTTGACCATTCACCCTAGGGTGAGCCTTGGAAGTATAGTGCACATGTATCCCCTTAGAGTTACAATATTGCCTAAATTCTGTACTGTCAAACTGTTTACCCAGGTCAGACATAAAAACCCTAGGTAAACCAAAACGGCAAATGATATTCTTCCATATAAAATCAGTGATGGCCTCCGTGGTTATAGTAGCTAGTGCCTTGGCTTCTGGCTCTTCCCCTTAGGGAGTGAGCCAATCAAGTCCAGTCCCCACTGGGCGAACGGCCAAGGTCCCCTCATTGAGGTTAGGGTTGCTGGTCGTTGGTGAGAAATATTTGCAAACTTTTGACATCGTTCACATTTCTTAACCATTTCCACGCAGTCATGCTGCATAGTGGGCCAGTAATAGCCCAATCTTAGCAATTTATAAGCCAGAGTCCTCCCTCCATGGTGACCGCCGCAAATTCCTTTGTGGACTTCTGACATGGCTTACTCGGCCTCAGCCTTGATCAGGCATCTTAAAAGTGGGAGAGTAAAACTTCTCCTGTAGAGTACGTCTCCCATAAGAGCATATCGAGCAGCTCGGACCCGTAGTTTCCGAGCTAGGTCCCTGTCCTGTGGGACCACTCCATCCTTGATGTATGCTACAATTGGTTCAGCTCATGAACCTGTGTACTATACTATCCTTATTTCGGCCAATGGTTTCATTATGCTGGAGCTTTCCAAATGCTGCAACTTTACATCCCTTGGGATGGCATCCTCCTTAGTCGTAGCTAATCTAGCAAGCTGGTCTGCCTCAGCATTCTCCTCCTTGGGTACTTGAGAGATGCTGAACTTTGTGAACTTTTTAGTTAACTTCCTTACCAAATTCAAGTACTTACCCATATTTTCCTCCTTAGCCTCATACTCCCCATTAACCTGGTCGATGAGCTCTGAGTCGCTAATGACGGCTAGGTTATGGGCTCTCATTGCCTTGGCGAGTTGGATGCCCGTGATGAGTGTCTCGTATTCGACCTAGTTATTTGTAGCTTGGAATTGGAATCTTAGTGCGTACTTAAATTTGGCTCCTTCTGGGCTTTGGAGCACTAGCTCGACCCCACTAGTGTCCTTTGTCTTCGACCCATCAACAAACAGCAACCACGGCTTCTCATCTTTATTCATCAGGTCTGGGTCTTGATATGTATATTCTGCCACGAAATCAGCCAAGACTTGTCATTTTATGGCTGTCCTTGGGTGATAAGTAATGTCAAATTCCCCTAACTCAACTGACCACTGAATGAGACGTCCTGAAGTTTCTGGGTTGTGAAGAGCTCTTCTCAACGACTGATCTGTGAGGTCTTTGATCGTGTGGGCTTGAAAATATTGCCTTAGCCTTCTTGCAGCAGTTACTACTGCAAAAGCAATTTTCTCAATCTTTGGATATCTTGTTTCGGGTCCCCTTAGAGCTCGGCTCGTGTAGTATACAGGGTGTTGTACCCCCCCTTTCTTCTCTGACTAAGACCGAGCTGACAGCATGAGGAGATATTGCCATATAAAGGAAGAGATCTTCCTCGGGCTCAATTCTATTGAGCAGAGGTGGGGATTGTAAGTACTTTTTGAGCTCTTCAAAGGCATGTTCTCCCTCTTGCGTCCATTCAAATGCCTTATTCAGAATTTTGAAGAAGGGTTGACACTTATCAGTGGACCTCGATACGAACCTGCTGAGCGCAGCAACGCAACCCGTCAATCTCTGGACTTCCTTGGTGGATGCATATCAAGTATGGCTTTGATCTTTTCGGGATTGGCTTCAATTCCCCTCTGAGAGACCATGTATCCCAGAAATTTTCCGGATGCTACCCCGAAGGCACATTTTGAAGGGTTTAGCTTCATGCGGTATTTCCTTTGCACATTGAAAGTTTCCCGTAGGTCTTCCACATGCTTTTCACGAGAATTGCTCTTAACCAGCATGTCGTCCACATAAACCTCCACGTTTCTCCCTATCTGGGCTTTGAACATTCGATTCACCAATCTCTGATAGGTCGCTCTTGCATTTTTTAGCCCGAACAACATTACCTTGTAACAATAAAGTCCTCAGTCTGTGATGAATGCGGTCTTCTCCTCATTGTCCTCATACATTTGTATTTGGTTGTATTCGAAAAAGGCATCCATAAAACTAAGTAGTTCGTGACATGTCGTTGAGTCAACGAGCTAGTCTATTCTAGGGAGTAGAAAACTGTCTTTTGGACATGCCTTGTTCAGGTCAGTGAAGTCAACACACATCCTCCACTTGCCATTAGCTTTTTTGACCATCACCACATTAGCCAGCCAGTCTGGGTAGTGGACTTCTCTTATCGACTTAGCTTTGATAAGCTTTTCCACCTCCTCTGCTGCTGCTTTGTTCCTTTCCGGGGCAAAGGTCCTCTTTTCTGCTTTATTGGGCGGAAGTCCGGATCCACTGAAAGTCTGTGCGAGATGAACCTTGGGTCTATCCCTGGGATGTCGTCATGTGACCACGCAAACACATCCTTATTTTCCCATAGGAAGCATAGTATTCTGGCTCTGTCTCCTGCACCTAGGCATGCCCCTATTCTGACGAGCTTATCTGGGCAGCCCGGCTCGAGTTCTCTCAGCACGAGCTCCTCCACTGGCTCTCCTTGAATGAGCTTTTCTTCATCCCTCACATCCATACTGTCACCGAGGTATATCTCTATGGTAGTCTTCTTGGAGTTCTTCACAGAGTAGTTGTAACACTCTCGAGCCATTTGCTGACTTCCCCTGACCTCTCCCACACCATCAGGTAAGGGGAACTTGAGCTTTAAGTGGTGCGTGGACACCACTGCCTTTGCCTTGTTTAAAATCGTTCTCCCCACGATAACATTGTAGGATGAGGGTCGATCTACTACAAGAAAGTCAATCATGTGGGTGACTGACCTCCCTTCCTCCCCCAGAGTTACGGGAAGAGCTATCCTCCCCTTAGGGTAGATGGGCTCTCCTGAGAACTCCATAAGGGTGTACCTAACGGGCCTTAGCCTGTGGGCCTCTATTCCCATTTTCTGAAAGGAAGAATAGTATGGGATATCGACCGAGCTTCCCGTGTCAATCAAAATCCTTTTGATTCTCCAATTGGCTATCACTATGGTGATCACGAGCGGATCATCATGAGGATAGCTAACTCCTACCTCATCCTCTTGCGAGAAGACGATGGGTACTTCCTCTTCTAATTTGGGTGCTTTGTAGGGCTTCTCAACCGTGTTGACCTCTAAAGCACTCTCGGTGCGAAGTCACCGTAAATGAGCTTTCCTTGCATTATTAGACTCCCCACCTCCAGCTAAACCTCCATGGATTACCACAATCTCGCCTAATGGTACATTTCGGTTCTGATTTTTCCCAGGCTCATTCCTAGGCCGGGCATCCTTCCTTGGTTGGTTCTGATGTTTGACAAAACGTCTTAGCCTTCCTCTTTGAATTAGGTCTTCAATTTGTTGTTTGAGGTCAACACAATCATTGGTGTCATGACCGTGGTCACAATGAAACCTACACCATTTGTCCTTGGGCCTCTTATTTGGGTCTGTTCGTAATTTCCCAGGCCATTTCGGGTCTGGATCATTATTGAGGTCTCCCAAGATATGTTCTGCCATGGCAACAAGTGGGGTATACTGCTTGTATTTCTCTGGGGCCCTCCTCTCCTTGTAGAGGTTTTCTAGTCTAATTTCTTACTTCTGACATCTCTGCTCGGACCCACCTGGTCCCTTTTTCGTTTGTCCACTTGGGGGTAAGGCCCCAATGGATAATAATGGGAATTTGCATTTTCATCCTTCGAACGTCTAGCATTCAAGGCTTCCTCTGCATTCATATGTTGTTATGCTTTCATCATGAGCTCAGCCATGGTCCCTGGTGGGTCCTTAGTCAGGTTAAACAGGAGCTGACCTGAGCTCAGCCCGGCTATATAAGCCGCGATCGAGACTTGGTCCTCAGCCGTCTCGACCTGCATTACTTCCTTGGTAAACCTACTCGTGTAATCACGTAGGGACTCGTGCTTCCCTTGCCTTATTGTGAATAAATGAGTCGTCGGTTTATGATGTCTTTGTCCTGCTATAAAATAGCTCCCAAAACTTTTGCTGAGCTCTTTAAAATTCTCTATGGTGCGTGGTTTTATCTTGTTGAACCACATACGAGCACTTCCCTTTAGGGTAACCGGGAAAGCTCGGCACATTATTTCATCCGGGACTGCTTGCAGCATCATCAAATTCTTATAAGTTTCCAGATGATCCAACGGGTCCGTAGAGCCATTGAAGGTGTCAATCTGGGGCATCTTAAACTTTCGCGGAAGGGGTTCCCTCATCACCTCCACAGTGAAGGGGGAATCTGTGTCACATACCAATTGTTCCATCGTAGTGGGTGTCTTTCCTTTCACTTGCTTTATTAGCCCATTTATTTGCTCCTGCATAGCTGTCCGGGCGTCTGGGTTATTTTCTGGCCGCTCCAATGGCCTACGCTGATGCCTCTGAGAACCTTGATTCTCACTACCCTCATCTTCTTCATGCCTTCTTGAACGATCGGTGCGGTCATCATGGTTTGATAGTTGTGGGTTTGTCGCCGGATGGCTTCTCGTGCGAGGAAGTTGATTGCGGAATTCTTCATTCTGCTGCTGTGTTTCTTGCAATGACTTTTGCAAGATTTCTATTTACTGTTGAAGTACGGCATACATCTCCGCTGTAATCACCGGAGGGCCATCGGCTCTTTCATCTCTCAGATTGTGTGATGCCATCGATCGAGTATGCACCATAAACGGAAAAAGTTCACCAAAAGGAGACAGAAACGATTCCCACAGACGGCGCCAACTGATGACGCAATTTCCGGCGCGGCTCGGTGAAGCACCTGTAAAACAAAGTTAGACTAGGGACACCGGTGTGGTGTTAGCCAACCAGCCTCCAATGCCTAAGTCAGTCCTTTTGTGTAGTAGATTTGAGTATTGTTCAAGTAAGGATTACTAGAACAGCGTACCTTGATTAAGTTACTTGAAGTCGTTTATATAGGCTAACGGAGTGATTGAGTCCCTGTAGGACTTGGAATTTCACTAATGCTTATCTTATTAACTCCCTTAGCTTATCGGGTCTCACACTCCTAAATAGAATGGGACTCCAGATATCCTTAGGAATCTTACGGATAAGCCACCGGGCTTTGCGGGTTTCATCTTGATCTTATTGATGAAGAGTTTGAGCCCTTTCTGGACTCCTATATCCCTTAGGACTGCCACCACCCTTGTCCGGGTTGTAGAGGCGAGTTGTTCTCGCTCTTCTCATAGTCCAAGTTCAGCTGTCCGAGCTGACCTTCTGTTGCTGAGCTACGCTCATCAGTCAAGGACGTGTCTATGCAACTCCCCAGTCATGATGATGATGATGCTCGTTGAGCCTCTCTTGATCTCTTCCCGGGCTCTTTATACCGAGCCGGGCTTAATGGGGCTAAGCTGGCCTGGTGGTCAATTTAGCCCTATCACATAGCTTGGGGCATTAAGGCTGTCGAAGGGAGATTGAGGGAGTGAGGACCTACTGGAGTCGGACGCTACAGGCTCTCACCAAAACGGATGCATTTCACTTTGGTGAAGCACAGCAAGGAACCAGCAATTTCGGCCAAGTGTGCGTCCCGTCGAGTCTCAGCTCGTTCCCGTCGGTGCCGGCATTGGGTCTCTGCTGGTTGTTTACACCCTCTAGTCTAATGGGGTGTGGTGGCTGGCTTAACAGAGCAACAAATCAGCTATGCCAGCCTAGATGTGGAATTGGAGTGATGGATTGAGCCTGTACAGTAGGGGAAATTCAAACCCACCTCTCCCAACGAAAATCCTTTTTCTTCAATCTTCTTTGAAGTTAATCAAATATCAATAGTCATCAAAATAAATCATAGTTCTCCTACCAAATAGATGACACGAATGACTTTAACCGGAACTTTTTGATATTCAATTAGCTTTATTTTTTTCATGGATGTCTTTTGAAATGAACCGGTCAGTTTGTAATGAAATCATTGAGTTTCATGATATGTCATCATGTGAGAATCGCATAGTACATTTTATCAAAATCTTTGTCGGAATTACAAAAATATTACTAGGTGAACTTTCAATCCACCTTTGTTAAAAAATGAATAAAGAAAATTCAGATTATTATCATAGCCCATAGAAAAGAGAAAAATCGATTAAATCTGAACAAAAGAGTTGGGAAAATGGAAATGAATAACGGCTAGTGAAAAGGAATCAAAAGGCATGGAGGATGTCTGGCGCTTTCCGCTGTCCGGCCCTCGCTTTTATTCTTTTCTCGGGTTGCTCATCCAAAGCTCTGTGTCTGTGAATGCTGTAAAAACAAGCAAAAAGAGAGGAACAGAAAATCTCTCCTAAATAAACAAGGGCGGAGCCAGAAATCAAATTTACCCTGGGCTAACTCAAAACTTAATAAATTTATATATATATATTGTACATACATATGTACCAAAAATAAATTATAATTAACGTTCAACGGACAGTGCTTTGTCAAGCTACTCTTCGTTGGCGGTATTATTAGAAATGGATTTGCTTATATCAAGAACAAAATTATTCATATACCAATTATTAAACATTGAAAATTAATTTATTCGTTGTAATTAAATACAAAAGTAAAAAAAAAAATACTCTATAATGTGCTGTCGAAAAGGAAGAGGGCAGATATATAAATTTAGATAAACAAAAATGGATGGATATAGGAAATATTATCCAATGCTACTTTGTCTTGCACGTGGACAAAACTCTCTAATAGAGATTGGAGTTGGGCTTCAAAATTAAGGGAGATACGCTTCAAAACTGAGAATGAGTTGGGCTAAACCTTGTTGGTGGAAATATTCTCCGCCCTTGAACTCAACTTTGAGTGGCTGGGCTAAATTTAATAAATTGGAACAGCCGGAACAAAACTTTGAGTAACTAGGCTAAATTTAGTTTGGCTAAAATGTTACATATAATTTTTTTTTTTTGGTTTTGGAAACTTCACCTGGGCTGTAGCCCAGGATAGCCTCTCATTACCTCCGCCTTTGCATGCTTGATGCTTCAGACAAAGCCTTTACTTTTGGAGACTGGCACAGTGAATGTAGATGGGTGTCTCAGCAAGTGGCTGGGAAGAGTAAGCTGAGATTGAGTGGTGGAGCCAAACAAGACCTCCTACAATTTCAACCTTTGCGACAATCCTCGAATTAAGCTTCAGATCCTTTTGAAGATCAAAACAAACTTCACACGAGTAGCAGATTTCTGGAGTATTGAAAATACACGAAACCTGCAATGACATGACATGACACAACGCGATATCCACCATTGTTTTCTTTTAGTTTTGAGAAGAAGATAACCCCTTTTTTCGTTTCGATTGATCAATCAAATCTTTAACTATTTAGGCAATACATTTACGTGAATCCTACTTACATCACTCCTAATTAGGAATATATCTATTACTATATTTAGTTGTACTCCCTCCATTCCTTTTTAAGTTTGTTGGTTCGTAAATTCAACTTATTAAAGAAACATCATCATTACATTTTTCACATCAATTTTTATCTCTACTTTACACTTTTTACATCAACTTTTACCTCCACTTTCCAAAATTATCGTATATTTTACGAATTAACTCTCTACCCACAACCTTCTCAAAATGATAATTGTACAACTTTTTACCAATTAACTTTTGAAAATATAGAACTATTAAGGGACAGTCCAAAATAGAAATATCGATACTAAAAAATGGACCGAGAGAATATATGATTTGTAAATTATTTAGTACCGATATCATCTCTCTTTAATAAATCCTTTATTATTTGTATTTTGTAGAGATAACATTAAGATAACATTTATTTACAAAAAAGAGTGGACCCTTGAAGCAATTTATTAAGCACGCTCCTTAATTGCTCATCTCCCTATGTCCCGAAAAAGATTGTCCATAATAAATGTACGGGATTCAAAACCACCAACTGCCTATGAGACTTCCAAATCCCAGCCCCAACAAGGCTCCCTAAAGAGGAATTTTAGCCATAATAGGGAAGAAAGTGTCAAATCAATCCCCCAACAGCCGCAATAAAAATCTCCTTATTCTACTTGGATGAACAGTGCCTCCCTAAATCCCTCCTCATTTAGGGAGTTACTGTTCACTTCCTTTTTTTTTCCTCTCTCTGTCTCTCTCTTTTTAATAATAGAGAGGATTGTTGGAGTTTTGAAAGAGATGTGAGTAGGTAAAGTGAAAAATATGCACTGTTCACTACTATTTTTAGCTCAAAATTTACTGAG
Organism: Gaultheria prostrata; assembly: GCA_036023075.1. Taxonomy (NCBI): domain Eukaryota; kingdom Viridiplantae; phylum Streptophyta; class Magnoliopsida; order Ericales; family Ericaceae; genus Gaultheria; species Gaultheria prostrata. The sequence goes on from JAXBDA010004727.1 coordinate 24,525, forward strand.
ACTGTTGGGGATGCTCTAATAATGGAACTTGGGGGTTGTGCAGTCGCTGTGGAAACATTCAACTCAAAATCAATTGATAATGAGTAGAGAGGTCTCAGCATATATTAAGTGATCACTCATTCCACTCCTAAGCAATGTGGGACAATATTCCTTATCATCCTCCCTCACGTACAACGCATTTGAGGTCTGCCACGTGTGGCCACTTTTTGGGTCCTATCATCGTGCATGCTTTTTTTGCTGGTCTGCCGTGGGGTGTGGATTGTGAATTTTTTTTTTTTTAAATGTGGAGTGGAATGAGCCCTGCTCTAATACCATGTGGAAACATCCAACTCGAAACCAATTGGCAATGAGTGGAGAAGTCCCGGCATATATTAAGTGATCACTTATTCCACTCCTAAGCAATGTGGGACAATATTCCTTAACAGTCGCGTGTTGCGCAACGTGTTGTGCGGGGCCGGCGTCGCCGTTCCGTTGTTGGTCCGACGATCAGAGACTTTTATCACGTAGAGCTCGTCGAGTACTACAAATGTACCAAAAATCAGCTCGACTGAATATCGTTAGGTCTCTCATCAAAACATTATTATCTTGAAATGTATGATTTTGAATGGATCTGAAATACTAAATCAAAACCACAACAAGTTATATGTGACTCGACTAAATATCGTTAGGCCCCTCATCGGAACATTGTTATCTCGAAATGCGTGATTCCGAATGAATCTGAAATACTAGATCAAAACACTGCAACAAGTTATATGTGTTCGATGAGGCACTTATCGATATTCGATCAAGTTGGTTTTTTGTACACATGTAGAAATCGACGAGCTCTACACGGTGAGCGTCTCCGATCGTCGGCACGACACCAACACGGAGTGTCATGCCAGCATAGCACGCTGCGCAGCACCCACCCCGGGTTCCTTAATAATACTCCAGTTAGGGGTGTCCACGGATCGGATTCAGCCGGTTCGGATAAGGAATCCGATCCGATCCGGTCATAGCGGATTTGGGTTTTTGAGGATCCGGTAACCATCCGTAGGTGGCATACGGATGGATCGGATCGGTTACGGATTTCGCGGATCGGTTACGGATCAATTTGGCGGACAACCGGTCAGCAACCCTTTCCTCCATCAAATTCCGTCTGGAGATGTACTGGAGATATCTCAGCTGGGAAGGTTGTGGATTTAAATGAGACAAAATATGAAGAAGTTCCCTAGGAGCTTGCTTGTATACCATTTCAAGAGTTTTTTGCTCACCATTATACTGTTTCCGGTACAACAGAAGACTAGCAAGCATGAATGCAAGCACAGGCCACACCCACTGTCAAAAGATGGCATGCTAAGCAGTTCGAACAAGATCACAAGAATCGGAATGGAAAGTAAATTCACTTAGGAAGTCTGGGACAACTTCTTCTAAGAAGAGAAGTAATAATTATGCGCTCTGAACCAATACGCAAATAAACAACTTCTGAATGAGAAGTCAACAAAAATCAAGCTCAGGTCTAAGAGCTATACCACGCCAGTTACTGCACTAAGTAAAGATTAATAAAGCATTCAAGTACCCCCTACCCATTGAGTTTACTATTCTATTAAATGCACAGCAAACTGACAACTTTGTGGCTTAAAACATGTGTTGTAGTTAATCCTCAACTCGAAAGTCAAGGGGTGTCCACAGATCGGATTCGGCTGGTTCGGATACGGATCCGATCCGGTCAAAGCGGATTTGGATTTTTAGGATCCGCAACCCATCCGTACATACCTCGGATGGATCAACGGATGGTTCGGATCGATTCGGATGATCCATTGGGCAGCCCTAACTCCAGTACTCCAACATGATGCTAATGAACAAGCCGAGAGCAACTAATCTTATTTTTGTTATTACTATTACCATATAAAATGTTGTGGCGACGACAGAATGTAAGTCGTGGGTCGTCCGATCCCACGACTTCTCTTTATTACTAATACCATATTAAAAATTTTAAGAAATTAAAAAATGACCCGTATGAATTGTATGGTGACACTACACCATATAACTCCCCCATATTTAATTGTTTTGTTCTTTTGATAAGGAGAGGTTGGTTCGTCTTGCTAAGTTTTGTCCGTCTGATTTTTATCCACTACAACTCTTGATGCTTGATAATCAATTTGAGAACTACATTGTTGATGTCTGCTCAAGTGATGACTTTACGGAACTAATCGGAATTGGTGATCTTTCTAAGAGATGGTGGAGACAAAGAGAGAAGTCATATATCCACCAGTATACTTGCTTGTAAAGTTTGCACTGCTTTTGCCCGTCGCGGCTGCAGCAGTACAAAGAGCTTTTTCGGCTATAAAATATGTGAAGAGCAGATTGTGTAATCCAATGGGATACCAGTGGTTAAAAGATCACTTGATATCATGTTTTGAAAAGAAAGTATTTGATGATATCAACCTAGAGACAATCATGCAACAATTCTAGAATATGAAACCACGTCGAATGGAATTTTAGAAACTTGTGTAGCTTTTTTTTTTGGTAGTGAAAACTGAAAAGAAAGAATATTAGCATATGTCTTTTGATATATTTTGTTTATTAGTTGAAACGGTGATTGTTGAGCTTTAAAAGTAATTTTTGTTGGAACAAAATTTTTAATTGCGATTACTACGTTATTTTTCTTTCATTTTTTATTCTAGCTGTCTGGTCCATATTTGTTGGTCCTAGTCGCAGAGTAGTATAGTGTGGTCACTACAATATTGCCGTACAATTATGAACCGTCGGTTTAGTTGTCATTTCACGTAACACGATAAGCGCATGGACAAAGTTTGCCAGATTGATTTTCTTGTCTTGTTGGATAAGGATTACAATTCATCTCATCCCACCTTTTGAGGAAACAAAAATGATACCTACACACCCTCCCGTACACATCCAGCCACACCCTCTCTCACATGGGGTGTGGTCCCCACATGTGGACCCCGTGTGGGGACCACACCCCATGTGAGAGAGGGTGTGGCTGAGTG
>JAXBDA010004728.1:0-27511 GCA_036023075.1 Gaultheria prostrata
GGCCCAAGGTTCGCTAGGGTTTCCTGTGTAATACCCTAGGTCTATAAATACTTGTGTTTGTCTCCTTTATTGAGTGTGTGGTAGCACAATGTGAGCGGGACAGGCTGTGAGTGTTAGAGGGGGGGAGTCGGTTGTGGCTCTCCCCGACCGGAGTGGGAGCCGGTTATCGCTCCCCGGAGAGGTTTTTCATGTGTATGTATTGTGAATATATACGACGGAGTATTCCTCAATATTCTTGTGTGCGTTTTGTGTGCGTGGGTGACCCGGAAAGCACAACAGGATCATCAATGTGAACCCCAGAGTGTGCCCCGTGTACCCGTCGGTACCCCACCGTCGGTCCCTTTAGTTTTTTTCGACCACAACCCACCATAATACTCAATTACTCATGCACACCATCTAGTCCCTCGTGTCATGTGTAAAGGAATTGAAGAACCATTTTCCAATAGGGTAGTGGTAGGTGATCAGCATCACATGTTCTAACACGGCAGCATCACTTGTCTTGACACGGGAGCAGTACCTCTTAATCTGACATGTTCCCCATTTTCCGCGCGAACAGAGAGAGAATTAGTGAGAGGGCGGGCTAGGGAACGCCCGAACGGGGTATTTTTGTCTTCACGAGGACTTTAGACTCCAAAAAGAACAAACTAATGTCCTCCTCAAGTTTCTTTTCTGATCCGCATGTCCTTCTCAAGTTAAGGAAACTTAAGCTGGGCTAAAGCCTTATTGGGATTATTCGGTTGGATCTTAGGACAATTTCCCGTATTTTAAAATACATATGTACTTTGAAGTACACTTAAAGTACAAATGGGACCCACAAGTGTACTTTTTTGCATCGTTCGTATGTCCCTAATAACTTTACTGTTATGTAAATGAAAATGCTAACCTCAGCCATTGAGGATAATTCGTAGGAAGTGTATTGATATTCAAGGAAAGTATACTGATATTCATAAAAATATATTAATATCCGTAAAATATGCATTAATATCTAAACTTGTTCATCATTAAATGTCTATTACTATTCACCTAACAGGTGGAGATTAGCAGAACTCTCACATAAAACAACAGGAAAATAAATCTTTAATTAACATTAATGAAAAGGCAGAAGCTACAAAGCACCACTGGGTGGTCGGTCGTCTATACAACGCGAGCGTGGTATTGTGCTTGTAAGGCTACTGGAAACTTTAACATGACTATGTTCTCAGACATCTGTACATTATTGGCAGTATTGGTACAGTTTTCCAAATTAAATAATTGGTTAGAAGTCCATTATAACTGTTTGTACATGGTCTAGTCCACCACACACTTTTACAAGCCCTCGTGTCCACTTCTTTGAATTTTGTAAGTTCTTACGTCCACTTTCTATTTTTGACAGGACAAAAATGCCCCTATGTATAAAACACGTTCACGTTATATCATTTGGCTCTCCATTTCAAAGCAACACCTCTCTTTCTCTCTTCCCCATTGTGAAGTCTTGCCGGTGGCCGCTTCTTCTGCGACAAAGCTTAGAGAGAGAACCTGTTGGCAACAATTGAAGGTGAAGGGCAAGAAATCAATAAGCTTACAGTCTTCGACGGTGGAATGCTATCCCAGATTTAGAAATACCGGAGTTCCCATCAGGATTTGAATAACTCATAGTTCAGAAAATTCGATATGGGAAAAACATCAGGGAATGATATATAACAGCTTTGAAAGATCAAATAATGTGAATTATGGTGTCGATTAACTGGAGTTGGGGCGAGGTTTGCGAATGATGGGTGTCTATCAATATCACTAATTGCTCCAATAGATGCAAGAAGTGATGCCACCAGCATGTATTCGAAATTTGGCCGTCAATGCTCAAATGATCGAAACGAGTTTTAACACCAACAAATGTCGCTTCAGCTTCCTACGCAAAAATTTGGTCACAATTTAAAGGCAATTTTTCACTCCCCCGCAACATGTTCGATTAAATGCCTCACAAAAATTTATCTTCGTGTTACTGTTCTGCCTTCATATATTAGTATGGGTAGGTTCTTTCTAGTATCTGGAAGACAGTTTGAATACAGCTTCATGCGAAGAAAGATGTATGGAATTGTTTCTTATCTTTCTCTATGATCTTGTTCTTAGGGAAGAAATTGTTAAGCTTTTTCGTTCTCTGTTGTGATGATCATTATTGTGGGTCCTAAGAAGATGGGCATCTTATAACCACTTTATATATAGTTGGCGATATCTACTATGGGAATTGCATTGAAGCATTCATCTATTAGCGACCGAGGACGAGTCCAAGGAAATTGTTGGAAAAATTGGCTTGCTTCATGAAAGATGTTAAGAAGACTACAATGGATTAAGACCTCTCAGCTATCATGGGGCCAATGTCTTTGTACTTGCATTTTCTCTGATTGGCAAGGCAGCTTTGAAAATGTATCAAAATAGGCAAGGATAACTTTTTCATGTAAAAGATATCTTATTTTTTAACCTAATAAATAGGTTGTCTGATTAGAAGGTATGCTGAATGTTCTATTTTCCCATGTTTAGTGGATTCCTAAGTTGATGCATTATGCTCATGGGCTATGTGTCACGACACCGACACTTAGACATAAAGTTCAAAAAAATAGAGGACACGACACGTTAGGGGACACATTCATATTCAGATTTTGCATCGCTTATCCTTAATATATATCCATGCACTGGGATCGTGAAATTCGAAGTTAAGTAACGGAATTAGTTTCCATTATTATTTTGCAAAAGTTTGTCTTTGCATAAAAGACAAGTTTTGGACTAAAATTCATTGTCTAAGTTAAAGACATCATGTGTAGGTGTCTACAAAAAGCGCTTTGCATGTAACCCAAAAGTCCAAAAAGTTTTGATAGAAGTTTGTTCAAAGGTGCATGTACTAACTCACTAACATCCTACCGCTTACCAAAAGAAAAACACTGGCACTAAATTTCGCATAAAAGACAATTAATAATTTAGAGTGGTCAAAACGATTATACGTAGGAAAAAACTAAAGGAAAAGAAACTGATACATGGGTGGATAGTTCTCCAAAAATACAATTTGGTATTTATTTAGTTGCTTCATGGTCTAATCTTTTGTTGTTTTGTTCAAAACTTTATAATTTCACATGGACTAATCTTGAGTTGCAATTCTAAACTATGTAAATGTTCGGTTTGAAGAGAGGACGAACACTTCCCTCGGCTAATCATGGGGTCAATTTTGAACAGATAATGTAAATAATAAAAGATAAGTTCATCTGCTGAAATTTAAGACTGAAATTTACAGTATTAATAAGAACATATAAGTTCATCTGTTGTGTAAATAAGAAAAGACGAGTTTATCTGTTGAAATTTAAGACTAATTTACAGTATAAATAAGAACAGATAAGTTCATCTGCTGAAATTTACAAGGTAAATAAGAACAAATAAATTCATCTATTGTGTAAGTATGAACATATAAGTTCATCTGTTGAAATTGTACACTAATTTATAATGTATAGAACAATAGATAACTTCGTCCGTAGTACAAATAATAAGAGATAAGTTCATCTGCTGAAATTTAAGACTAAAATTTACAGTATAAAAATTGAACATATAAGTTCATATGTTGTGTAAATAAGAAGAGACAAGTTTATCTGTTGAAATTTAAGACTAAAATTTACAGTATAAATAAGAACATGTAAGTTCATCTGTTAAAATTTGCAATGCAAATAAGAACAGATAAATTCATCTGTTGTGTAAACAAGAACATATAAGTTCATCTGTTTGAAATTTGACACTAATATATAGTGTTAACAAGAACAGATAAGTTCATCTGTTCAAATTTAAGAAGATTCAATTTTATTTTCTCTCAAAAGAATTTTGATAGTCCATTGCGTCTATTTTTCTTTTTCCTTAATATAAGGATCTGAGGTTTAAAAAAGATGATAAGGAGGAGATAGAATCTAACTTGAAAGTGAACCAATCAAAGTTGTTTTACCCCTTTTTGGTTTCTACGCTGATAAGTTTTGGTTCAGCAATTTCATTTTGTAAAAAAAAATCTATTGATATCTCCTTCCAAACCTTTCAAAAAAAATAAATAATTGAAAGTTATCTGCTCTCCTTTGCTTACGTAACATAAACATGGGAAAGCCTTGACAATCGGCCACATCAAAAAAAAAAATCAAATAGTCCACTATTTTTGACCCACAAAATTTTTGTTCATTACGCCCCCATGTGGCCATATAATGAACAATATTTCGTGGCCTGAAGATATCAGAAGAATTCGGCCTGAGTATCGAATATTTAGTCTACAAAATATTGTTCATTACGCCCCCATGTGGCCATATAATGAATTGTATTTTGTGGGTTGAAATAAGAAAGAAATTTCTTTGTCGGCGAACCTCACAAATCAAAAACTTGTCCATTACGCCCCCATGTGGCCATATAATGGACGGGTTAATATCATAGTTTACAAACTTGTTCATTACGCCGCCATGTGGCCATATAATGGACAAGTTAACGTCAAAGTCAGAAAAACTCGTCCATTACGCCCCCATGCGGCCATATAATGGACGGGTTAATGTTATAACTCGAAAACTTGTTCATTACGCCCCCATGCGGCCATACAATGAATAAGTTAACATCGTAATTTAAGAACTTGTCCATTACGCCCCCACGTGGCCATATAATGAACAAGTTAATTATGCCCCTTGTGGCCTTTAAATTTTGCCGCAATTCTTAATTCTTGAATCTCGAAGATTCACCAAATTTACAAATGAGCCACAAATGCTCACTAAAAATAAATTATACAAACTTGAACTACGTTTGGCTTGATCCCAAACTATGGGTACGTAGGCAATCTAGAAAAAAAAGCAATCTAGATTCAGTCACAAAAACAAATAAAATTTATTTTCCCATTTCGTGTTTCCCTTAAAAGTTTTGCATTCGGAATCAAAAGGTTTTCTTTTGTATAAAAGATGTAATTAAACGATATGTTAATATCTCGAATGGGTCCAACCTACATAATAAGAACTTATGTAATTTATTTTCACATAAGTGAAATTATGTTATGAGGAATTGTAAATTTTTGTCTATCAGCGCTCAACACCAGTGTTAAGAATAGATTGATGAGCAGCTGATGTGTCTTTTATTTGGCTATTTTGATCATCTTAATTTTACCTTCTGTCTTTATTTCATTCTGTTAATCCATGATCCTGTTCATATTATCCTCATGCATCATCATCATCGTAATTACACATGCACCCGAACACCGTAGTTTCTTATATTGTGTTTTATCTCGCGTATGTACTTCTTTATCTTGTTTATGTGTTCAAAACCAAATTCTAAGCATTTTATATCCCACAAGTTATTTAGTAGAGACCGGTTCACGAATCGGGCGAGGGGGTGCATTAAAACCCTTCCCCTCTCGTAACCAAACCCCCGAGCCCGGAAATAAAAGGTTTTTCGCACGACCGGTAAAACCATTTTCAAAATCGTTGGGCATAAAAGAATCATTTTTATTGGTTTCTCGGGTTCATTCCTTAAACCTGGGTGACGACTCCAAAATTATTTTCAAAATCCAATCAAATCGAATCAGGGAGCCATCGCATTGTGGGCGTCCGCTCGACCAGTGTCCACAATAGCCTAAAAAAATGACCAAATGGGGTTTTCCCAAAATAATAATTACAACGTAATAAGTAAGCTGTCAAATTTTAAACTGATTGAAGTTTAATAACTTGATATCAGATATAAATAATTTTGAAAATGAGGAATTTTTAGTTTAAAAAAGTAAATGAGTTTGATTAGGTGTACACACCAATTTTTTGGAAGCATTGTTTAATTTATTTAAATAGAAGAGATTTATTTAGCAAAAAAGATTTTGTTAATAAGGAGCAGAATTACAAGAAATAACATTGTTTCACTACAACAATAAAAAAGTATTAATTGAGAAAATAAGTTACATTCATCTAACACAAAATAAAGATGGTTAGCAATAGCACCACGAGCGAACAGCTGGGAATGGGGATCGATACAGTTGTGGAAGGCTGTGGAAGAGCTATAAGGGGCTGGGGGCAGCCCCAGCCACCTCAATTTCCTATTTTGGAGTATATTTTGCATATTTTTATCGTTATTTCTAAAACATCTATAAAAATTTTGAAAATTATTATTTTGAGAACACTAAATTAGGGTGAATGATACCGTGTGATAACGATACTGCGTTTGTCGAATGATATGACAACAACAATACTCGAGATTAATTCTTCAATTTATAAAAAAATTCACATAACAACTAGAATAACTGTTGAAAAAATCATCGAACCAAGATTTCTTTCATAATTCAGCCCCTTTGGAATTCGATTCCTTGCTTCGCAATTGGTGGAAGGGTCCAAATCTCATGCGATTCCTCCCTCCCTCTCTCTCTCTCTCTCTCTCTCTCTCTTATGAAGACTATGTGACATATGCACTGGAAGGAACAGTTGGGGAGGATATCTCAATAAGTTACAAAGGAGCAATGAAACCCACTGAAAAGAGTGAGTGAGGAAATGTAGTCTTTTTACATAAATGGGTGAGGAAATCCAGTTTCTTTACAAGAATTCGACATAGGAACTTGTGCTCTTTCTCAAAGTCAAAATTCAATTGTTTGTAAGGGGGTTTTCACCAAGAAGGATTGCCAAGCCATCAAAGATGGGTGCGATTCAAAGTTAGATTGGTTGCCAAAAGCTATGCTCAAAATGAGAAAATCGGTTCAATAAGGTATTCTCTCAGTTGTGGAGCATTCATCCACTAGTATTTTGCTTAACTTGGTGATTCAGAGGAGGAGATCCTTATGTCTCAGATTGATGGCTTCAAAGAAGTTGGGAAAGAAGAAATAGTACATTTGAAGGAGTCTCTCTATAGTTTGAAGCAATCACCTCGGCATTGGTACAATCATGTTGACCGCTGCATGATTGATCAACAGTACACGTAATAATTTCGACCACTGTTTGTATTTTAGAAAACTTGCAGATGGTTCATTCATGTATTTTGTTTTATATGTTGGTATGCTAGTAGCATGTAAAAGCAAGGTAGAGATAAATCGGTTAAAGGTTCATTTGAGTCATGAACTTGAGATGGAGGACCCGAGGGAACCAAGGAGAATTTGGGAATGAAAATAGGGCTTAAACGAATTGAAAGCTGCTTATGAGCATCTTGAGGCTCGGCTCGGCTCGGTAATCGGCCGAGCTCAAGCTCGAGTTTTAGGCTCGTGTAATAAATGAGCCTAGCTAGACACTCTAAAAGCATGACTTATTTGTAAAGGCTCGACTCTTTTATAGAGGCTCATGTAGTAAATTAATAACCAGCCTCAGCTTGGTTAAAAATGACCCAAGCTTGAGCTCAAGCTCGAGTTTTTAGGCTCGTTTAGTAAACGAGTCAAGTTCAAACTCTACAAAACTTGGCTTGGCTCGACATGTTTTACAATTGGGGGTTTAGTAGAAGGAGAAATCTGGGATTGGGTTCAAATCTCCTTCATCCCACAAGTTTGACAATAGGCGCTTTTGGAAATTCGTACCATAAATGAAGAAAAATCCAATAAATAATTATCTTCCTTTGTACTAGCTCTTCCCCTTATAAATATACCTTTCCAATATGATATTAAGGAATTACATTATAGCTTTTCTTGTAACATGTCTAGTCCACCTCATATTTCCATAACACCTCTAATCCACTTTTTTGAATTTTCTAAGGTGTAAGGTCCACTCTCCATTTTTAATAGACAAATATACCTTCACATTAAATTTAAAATATAATATACTCTCGCCGGAAGAGTTCACCGGAAAAGTCATGGGGCACAAGAAAGTTCGCCGGGAAATTCACCGGTGCCGGAAAAGTCATCGGAAAATTGGACTTTGCCGGAAAAGTCGTTGGCACGGATAACCATATCTGGAATCACAAGATGTGATTACCTAGACTTTTAAGATGTGGTTGTATGGAGTCACAGGATGTATACTATATCTTTTTTTTAAAGCCTACTTGGGATCAGATGTGGTTATCTTGACTCACAAGATGTGGGGCTAGTTGCTATAGTGATCAGATTGGAAAAATTATCAGGGCAGATAACTATAGATAACCACATCTGGTGATTCCAGATATGGGGTCAGTTGCAATAGGGATCAGATTGGAAAAGTCGTCAGCGCAGATAACCACATCTTGTAGATAACCACATTTGGTGATTCTAGATGTGGGCCCAATTGCTATAGGGATCAGAATGACAAAGTTGTCGGTGTAGATAACCACATCTGGTGATTCCAAATATGTGGTCATTTGCTATAGGGATCAGATTGGAAAAATCGTCGGCGCAGATAACCACATCTTGTGAGCCCAGATAATCACATCTTGTGATTCCAGATAGGGGGCCAATTGTTATAGGGATCAGATTGGAAGCGTCGCCAGCGCCGATAACCACATCTGGTGATTCCAGATATGGGGTCATTTGCTATAGGGATCAGATTGGAAAAGTCGCCGAAGCAGATGTAGACACCCCAATTTGGAAATCCCCGGACATCTTTAAATTCCCCGATGATGAAAAGAAATGCATGGGAAACATCTTGAAACAATACCCTTAAGTCGTGGTCGGATGGATCCCCAATGATGATAGAGATCAAAATGTGTCCCGGAAGCTTTGAAACAATGCTCTTTGTACTCGAAACCCAAGGAAAATCTCCTCAACACAAACTCTACCATACACCATCTTCTAGTACATTAAAACCCTCTTTATTGCTATATAATATGTCTCAATCCGTTTTAAAATGAGAGAGATATGGGGATTTTACCAAAATGACTCTTTTTTCGACCACCTGAGGGTTAAAATTGTCATAACTTTTTATGTACAAATTATTTTTCTTCCAAACTACTTGGGCTAGAAAGTAGACTTAACAAGCTTTCCAACGGTACCAACCACGCGCAAAGCGGAGTTCGGTAGCACCCGGGGCGGCCCTGCGAAGTTTGGCTTGTTAATAGTGCCGCACGGGACACACAATTGTGCCGCACGGTAGAAGTTAAGTGTACCATACGGTACACTTTTGAAAAACTCAAAAGAAATTCCACTTCCACCGTACGGTGGACATAGTTGCACCGCACGGTATGATCAGTGCAAAATATTGACATATGGAAACCCCAAAATTATATATTGCTAATTCTTAATTATGCTTAATTAGATATTATTATTTTCTTTTTGATCATTCACTTTAGATTATTACTTTTGCAGGAAAAGATGTTAATAACTTGCGTATTGGCCGTTGGATTAAAAAAGTGCAATGTCGAATCTTACTTAATGCAAAGCCCGTGATCGAATTAATTTACGAGGTGGGGCGAGTATACCATGGGCAAGCAAGGTGAGATGCAACCGAATATAATTTTCATCGCGGCCGTTGGAATTGATCATGCACGTTGGGAAACAAAATTAGAAGAATTTTGAAAATATGATAATATTAGTTATTTCACCCGTTGGAATAAAAAGGCCAAAGTCAGATTTGGAATTTTAGAGAATCCACCAATCGTATCCAATTCTTTTACGGAAGAAATCTTGACAAAATCAATAACCATTCCTAAATGAGGTGCACGTGTGAGATGTGTGGCAGCTAGAAGTGGGTGATTTTTGGGAAAGAATATGGGTTCAATTGCAATACGATTGCTCATTAAACTGTACAAGGAAAACTTATTCTATAGTGGTGCACCGGTTGACACTAGAAAAGAAATTAATCTTCCCAAACGGAAAGTCTCCTCATAAGAAAATTCTCCTTTCCAAAGGAGATGACTTCGTCACTTTATAAAAGAGCATCAGTTGATGCTATCAAGGGGGGAATGGACGTGGACCACACACCAAGGCTGAACTTCAAAGAGACCACGGCTGGAGAGGAAGTTTCAATGGTTACTAGTCATCGCATGGGTGGCTAAATATTTTAGGCTAGGGTTGAGGATGAAACCTCATGTTTCGTAGTAAGTATTTATGTACTCTGTTTATTTTCCGAATGTATGGTTTAATCGAATAATCGCTCAAATCTCATATTAATTTAGTTAGTAATTTTGGATATGGATTCAATCATGTTTTTTCCATGATTTAGGATTGCTAGCTAATTATTTAGCCATGTTATGTAGCTTTTAATTTCAAGCATTGGATATCTTTTGTGATTTGTTTGCGAACGGATACACATGATTTTTTGGTCTTGAACATTAAGGCGAGGAAGAGCGTACACAAGTTAATTTTATTAAACGGTCTTAATGATGATATTTTCCACGGTAAAAGAGTTTAGCCACCAAATTACTGTGAAGAAGTGTTGGAAAATAAATAAGAGTTTGCGAATAATTGCTATGAATACATGAGTGTGGAATTTTAAACTACTGATTAATTATTTTGCCTGGTTATAAAATTTTGATTTCAAGTATTGGATATCCCTTGTGATTCGTATTCTAACGGATACATCGGATTTTTCATGTCTTGAACCTTGAAGTGAGGAAGAGCGTACATAAATTGATTTCTTTTAAAATGCACTTAACGAAGAAATTTTCCACGGTAATAGAGTTTAGCCACCAAATTACTGTGAAGAGAAGTAGAAAAAAATAAGTCTTGAGTTTGTTAAAAATCACTATGACTGCATGGGTGTGGATTCCGAAACTCTAGTTATTTTTCTCAAACGGTAATCTCCACTTACTTAATTTGCCGTTAAAGTTTAATTATTTTCTTTTGCCAACTTTAGTTTTATTTTTATTTTACAAATCAACCACAATCTTTTGGGAACTAGGTTAGGGTATTATCGGTTTAAATTTATTTAGTTTTTCTACAAAAAAAATCACAAGTCCCTGTGGGTTCGACCTCGCTCTCGCCATACTATATTTCAATACGATTCGTGCGCTTCCGAGTACTTTAAAATTTCACAACACGGTACAACTATGTATGCCATACGGTACATCTTCAGCGCGAATCCTGGAAACGCCCAACAACTCAGTTTCGTTTGGGCAACACGACACAACTCCATCATGTTTTCTTACGGAGAGAAAAGGCTACTCCCCGTAGCCCATAATTTCGATGTGGGAATCTCAATTTTGAAAGTGAATCACGGCACCGTCCCTCTATATAAACCGAGCCTCACCCCGGTTGAAGAACAGAGAAAAAAAAACTCCATGAAAGTTTCTCCGCAAGCTTGAGTTCTGTCAAAACTCCATTCTACCCGTTACCACTACTCATCACTTCCAGAAACCATTCCAAAATTCTACTCCAGAGTCCATAATCCATAACCAGTAAACCTCCTAAAACCCACGGTCTGAAAGGTTCCGATTCCAAGAAAGTTGTCCCGTAGGTATAAACCACGTTTCTCGGCCTAAAATCAGAATCGTACTATTCTAAGGGGTATTTCTAGACTCGAGGTGGGTTCTCATACTCTCCCTTGAGTTCGGGTAGTCGCATTGCATCAAAGTAAAATCTTTCGGGTACATATTATACGATACTCGGAGGACAATGTCTGGACTTTCACTAGCAGGCTATGGAGGCGTTTAAACCATACTCGGAGGACAATGTCTGGACTTCGGCGGTGGCAAAAGCTGGGGATAGGTAGTGTGGAAACTCCGGGACATCTCCGGAAGATTCCGAGATCGGAGATGGGTCAGAAATGACTACATGACTCAGTGTGGAAAGTACTGAAAAATGGGTGTCCGGGGGTACCGACAGTCAACGGGGATCCCGGGATATTATTTAGATGGCTACATGGCCGAAAATAGGTTCACACAAGTTCTTCGTACTTGTTGTGAGCGGTCATAAAAATCAAGAAAAACATTTTCAAAAATTTCCGAGATCGGAGATGGGTCAGAAATGACTACATGACTCAGTGTGGAAAGTACTGAAAAATGGGTGTCCGGGGGTACCGACAGTCAACGGGGATCCCGGGATATTATTTAGATGGCTACATGGCCGAAAATGGGTTCGGAACGCAGTTTGTAAGTTCGTATGAAAAGTTGTAAAATTCTCGTCCCGACGACAGGCCCCGGGATATATCTGGTACGGTTTTGAATAGTGAAAATGGTTACAAAAAATACAATAGTTTTTATAGTGAAAAGTTGTGAAAATCACGTCAGGACCCGATATTGGCCGATGGCGGGCCCTGGGATGTATCCGGTACGGTTTTAGATGGTAAAAGTGAGCATAGTTGACTCAGTTGACTTTATAGTAAAAAGTTAAATTTTGCTGCCCGAGGCTGAAAAATGGTCCCGAGCGAGTCCCGGGTCATCCCCGGTAAGTTTTGTATATCGTAAATAGGTTTTCGAGGTTCGAGGGGTATTTTGGTAAAAATTAGTAAAAATTAGTCTCGGGAGTCCGGATGACTGTCAGCGGGTCCCGGGTCAAATCCGCAGGCTGGACTGACTCTGGACATAGTGGAAGGGTATTTTTGTAATTTGGACATGGAGCTAACTTGTAGACACCCCGATTTTGAACCCAAGATACACGCAGGCATTCCCGATGATGAAAGGACTAATGATGTTTACCTTGAGGACCGGAACAAGGCTTGAACTTGACAAACCCTTCAAACATCCACCAAAACCCACCAAAAGGCTCCTCAAAACAAACCCAAGCCTACACCATCTTTTAGTACATTCAAAACCCTCTTTATCGATATATAATACGTCCCAATCCGTTTTGAAATGAGGGAGATGCGCGCGTTTCACTAAAAAGACCCGTTTTCCCGACCTCTTGAGGGTAAAATGGTCACACATTTGGATGTACAAATCATTTGGCATTGAGACCACTTGGGTTAGAAAGTAGACTCGACCACCTTTCCAACGCTTCAAACTACGCCTAAATCGGAGTTTGGTAGCACCCGGGGCAGCCCCGCGAAGTTTGGACAGTTCTGCACCCCACCTTGGGCGCCCAATGTCACCTTGAGCGCCCAACCTCACCTTGGGCGCCCAAGGTGTATACCAATCAGTTAGAGCAATCATAAGATTCTGCTGCAAGAGGAGCGTCTATCCCCCATTGTTCCCCCCAAACACGTTCAAAACCCATATAATCACTCCTAAACCCCTTCCCTAATAACACCCCAAGGCCAATTCAAAATCAAACCCATTTCCCTCTTATTCTCTCTCTATATATACCTCCCCTAGCCTTTCACTCTCATACTGGCTCTCTCTCTCTACCTCCAAACTACTCCCAGCAACTCCATACACTCCCTCTCTCACTCTAAAACTTCCAGAGCTTCTCTCACCCATCTACATCATCAAAACCCACCAAAAATTCACCAAAAATCCTCCAAAAATCCTTCATCAAGCTTTGATTATCACCCTTCAACCAAAATCAGTCCAAAGTCTTCTTGAAAACACCATAAACCAACTATCCTTGGTCTACTAATCTACCCCCAAGCTTCAAACCAACAAAAAATATCAAGTTCAAGCCTTGATCAAGTCCAAAAGGTAGAAAATCAAACAATCCATCCAAGTTTTGGTCCCTCTGAGGAAGACCAGTAGGTTCACACAAGTTCTTCGTACTTGTTGTGAGCGGTCATAAAAATCAAGAAAAACATTTTCAAAAATTTCCAGTTTTATAGGGCTTGGGCGCCCAAGGTGGCTTTGAGCGCTCAAACTGTGCTAGAAGAGCCACTTTGGTATTTCTGGCATAACGTTTTACACCGAACTCTGTTTTCGACGAGTTATATATCAAAACGTAGATAATTTGAAGGGCTACAACTCTCTAGTTTTATTACCTTCCAGATTTTGCTTTTACAGTGTCCAAAATAGGCACATAAATTTCTGGCAGTTTGGTTTTCTTCCAAAACAATGTTTTAAAGTTCTACTTTCCATTTTTATTGATTATTTTGTTTGTGTTTCATCCCATCATACATTCTATACTTCACATAAGCATAAAAAATCAGTCTCTATAAGTCATGAGGATACAAAAAGGAGAGAAAAGCTGACAGAAACATGCAAGCCAAGGGATGGCTTGGGCGCCCAACCTGACCTTGGACGCCCAACCTATCTCTTGCTCAAGATTATCATTCTGTTCATTCTGCTCTTTTATTGCTATTGTTATGCTATTTCATTCCAAAAGGGTGTGTGTGTTGTTATGTGGTTATATCAGTTTCTCACTCTCCCATCAAGCTCTCAAGTTTCATTTTTCTATTTCTTATGAATCTTCAAAAAAGATAATCTATCAAGTTTGTTTATTGTTCATAAATCATGCCTCCTAATTACTGTTCACTGTTGAAAATCATTTTTCAGATGTTATTTGATGTTGAGGTTGTGATTTCATGAACAATATAACAAAGAGAAGTTGACTGAAAGTGAGAATCAAGAGCTAAGTTGAGCGCCCAACCTCACCTTGGGCGCCCAACCTGGTTCCTGGGCAGTTCCTGTAAACTGATGAGTTTGAGAGACGTTGGGCGCTCAAGGTAACCTTGAGCGCTTAACCTCTATTCTGTTGACAGATTGGTGGGCAGTTGCTGTATTATACATTTGATCATTCTGATTATCCTAACTTCATTTTCTGTCTTTATTTCATTATGTTCATCCATAATCATGTTTATATCATCATCATACATCATCATCGTTGTAAATACATGTGCATACGAACACTGTATTTTCTGTTATTGTGTTTTATCTTGTGCACGTGCTCTCTTATATTGTTTATGTGTTCAAAACCAAATTCTAAGCATTTTATATCCCACAAGTTATTTAGTAGAGACCGGTTCACGGACCGGGCGAGGGGGTGCATTAAAACCCTTCCCCTCTAGTAACCAAACCCCCGAGCCCGGAAATAAAAGGTTTTCGCACGACCGGTAAAACTATTTTTCAAAACTATTAGGCATAACGAGTCAATCTTTTGGTTTCTCGGGTTCATTCCTTAAACCCGGGTGGCGACTCAAAAATCACTTTTCAAATCAAAATCGAAACGCTATCGTGTGGGCGGCCGCCCGTCGGGTGTCCACATAACCCTGGGGGCATCACAGGGGTATTTTGGTAATTTGGGGATGGAGCTGACCTTAGTATTGACACAGGGGTGGTAATTTTGACATGGAGGTAACCCTAGGATAGACTCGAGGGTATTTTGGTATTTTTGGGGAGAAGCTGGTTGCGGATTCGGAACAAAGTCAAGACGGACCTACGACTCCTTGGCATGTTGGACATTATCTGAAAATACACACAGAACACAGTGTAAATGATATGAGTGATGAAAAATGGTTCGGCTACTCGGAGCACGCGGACATCACAACTGGGTGCCTTAAGGCAGGTTTGCAGTTAGGGAAAATACACACAGAACACAGTGTAAATGATATGAGTGATGAAAAATGGTTCGGCTACTCGGAGCACGCGGACATCACAACTGGGTGCCTTAAGGCAGGTTTGCAGTTAGGGACACAAGCAACAATTGAGATAATATGAATCATTCCCGGGATTTGATCCCATTTGCTTTGTTTTTTAGGCTGACTGAATATGAATATGCAATCATTCCCGGGTTTGCAGTTAGGGACATAAGCAACAATTTAGAATTATTGCAATGGATAATAGGCTGACTGAATATGAATATACAATATAAATTCGTCCGGTTTGGACGCAGGGCAGGCCCAGTAGCTTGTCGGACCAGTATACTTCTAGGTATAGCTACTACATGCTGAAAGCAAGTAATGATCAGTATTTAAGTTCACTTACAGACTCCCGGTTTGAACCCCGGGTAGAGAATTGGATGTATAAGGTCGCTCGGAAAATCGGCTAAGACTCCGGCAGACTCCGGCAGAAATTGGTTGATTTGGAGCCGGAAATCGAGCAGCGTAACGACAGGACTGGAGGATCTGGAGTCGGAACTCAGCAGGACTGGAGGATCTGGAGTCTTGTAATGGTCTAAAGCGACCAACGACAGTGCTACCGCTAAGCCCTGACTACCACTAATTCTTCTCGGAGAAAAACTGGCAGAGCTTCCGCGTAGTATCTGTATCCCGAGATTCCACCTAGGGAATCTAGCAGAGCTTCGGCGTAACTCTGACTACCGAGGTTCCTTTCTGAGAAACCCGGCAGAGCTACCGCCTAAGCTAAACTTCCAACCCTGCTCACCAAACGAATGGCTGAAGAATTCCCGTACTAGTCTAGCGCGACCAAAGAATTCAACCGAGGCTCAAGGGGTGGAAGGTCTGCCTTGAAGCTAACATGGCTTCTCATATTTATATGGGAGGGAGGAGCCCATTGTTTGGGCGCCTAGGCCACGTGGCAGGAAGCCACTGGCTGCCTTGAAGTAGGTGCCCATTCTTTGGGCGCCTAGGGGTTTGCACTGCTTCGTGCGGTGCGCCCCGGCTCGTCCATGTTCACGTGTAGTTCTTTGATCCAACGACGTCCAGGGAGGTATTCCTAAGGTTTTGACATGCTATTAGCGTCGTGGGGACATCCGTTTTTCTAAATTACGCTCCGAAGATAGAGAAATGTGATCGCTTGGCTTTCGGTTGAATTGGAGTGCTGTAAGCGATTGGATGCCCAAACGAAGTTCGATTGACCTGAAATTTTACAGGAAACTTCAGTATGGTTAGAAATGAATTATCAATGGTTTAGATCTTGAAAATTGGGTCCCGATATCCATGATCATGGAATCGGCCGTCTCGGGAAGCACGGTGCCCCTGAAAATATCAAACGGGCTCGGAATCGTCCAATACTTGACGTGAGGCTTACTTTCATCACGTCAAGCTTAAATACAAAGTTTGGTGAGATTTAGAGTTGTACAGATAAAACCTGGAGCTCCTGGCCCTGTTCGTCGATTTTAACCGAGTAAGAGTACAGGAGGAGTGGTGGCTCAATGGTCAATCGTCGTCCGATCTTGACGCAGCTTGAACTAGTCACTTTATAATGCTGAAATGGGTACATCCAATGGCCTGATGCTCGATTGGATGTCCTGGCGATATAGTTGGCCGGTAGGCCCATAAACGAGCTTCCGAGAGCTGATTTCTGTCGAAGTATAGAAGGGAGGGCTACAAGCCTCCTGAAATGGCATGCTTGTCATCCAAGCTATGCACATGCAGATGTTAGGTAAAATTGATATTGGAATTTGAGTTTTGGGGCATCAGTAGTTTTACCGTGCCAATTTACCTTTACAGGGAATCACGTGTTCTACACGGTAAAGTTGTTTCTGACTTCTGATGGTCGGGCGTCTCTCCATTGGGGACGTCGACATCATCAACTTGATTTGAAGAAATAGGGGTGGGGCAAAATCCGGTGTCAACACCTGAATAAAGTCCTTTCAAATTGGAAAAGTGCAACTTGATAGTGAGAATCCAAGTCAAGAAGGGAACAGTCTAATCTCCCTCAAAAGTCAAAGCATTATGCAAACATTGGTGTCATCCTAAGCAAAAATCCAAACTGGGGCACATCAATGTGTCTTCATTAGCAGCCCTCCAAAATGGGACACCTCAGATCATCATTAGCAAGTCGGGGCATGGGTTCATAATAAGAAACCTCATGTTTTGACAGAATAATCGATTTGAATGATTATCATTTGATGGAGTGAAACAATTTCAAAATTAAAAGACTCAAGTGTATGACAATTTCAATATCAATTGTGGGGCATGTTTTGCCATCCTTGAGTTTGTCATGCTCAAGTCAACATAGTCTTGTCAGAATCCACCCCATTTTTCCAAAAGGCCGATCAAATCTCTCGGCTGTGTCAGTCGTGTCAAAATCCACCCCTTTGTCCAAAAGGCCGATCAAATCCCTCGGTCTTGTCAGTCGTGTTAAAGTCCACTCTGTTGTCCCGATCAAATCCCTCAGTTTTGTCAATCTTGTTAAAATCCTTTGAATCAGCCTGGTCTTGTAAAAAATACACTTCGTTGTCTACGTCTTGCCAAGGAGCATCATTGTAAAGTCGCTCCTCCAAAAAGGGTCTTCTTTGTTTGGGCCTTGTCCAAATTCACACAAGGTCTTTGTCCAGTCAAGCCCTTATGGTCTTGTTAGTCTTAGACTCGTGAAACACAATTTCAATACGCGGAAGAGCATAAGTTTTAATCACAAGCCAATGGATTGCTAAAACCATTAACTGAATCAGAACTGAGGTGCACATTTGTCTAGGACTGGGCACGTCAACCCATCACCATTCACCGGGGCAAGCATATGCCCAAATCTAAGAACTGGGGCACGTCAGCCCTGAACCATTCACCGGGGCAAGCATACGCGGGGATCCAAGAAGGCTCAAAGCCTGATAAGCCCTCAAAAGTGTTAATATTAGGGCTTATCTCTTTCATTTTTGTCACACACGCTTGCATTTCATAGCTTATATTGTTTGATGTTGCACGTAGTTGTGGTTTTGGAAATTTCAGGTAAAACTAGTGAATAAGGCGTGCTTTGATGCCGTGGATTGACCAAAGGGGTACCCGAGTACCCAAGGCCACGTGGCACTCCGCCACCAAACCCCGAGAGCCGAGAATGAAGTACCGGATAAGGCTCGGGAGGACCAAAAGCCTAGAGAAGATCAAAGGAAGAAAGGAAGAGAAAAAGTCTAGGAGATACCAGTATCTACAAACAGGGATACTGGTATCCAGTGAACAGAAGGTCCAGAAAGGGGAGATACCAGTATCTGAAAATGGGATACTGGTATCCCTGGCAAATTTTCAGAACGATCAGGATATGTTCAATGGCATTTTTGTAATTCTTTTGGACGATTTTTTGGGGCTTTATAAGCCCAAAACTCAATTTTTTTAGGTTATCAATTAATTGCTACGTTCTCTCTCTACCTCCCTTCTTCTTCCCCACTCATCTTCTCCACCTTCTCTCTAGATTTTAGGTTTCAATTCTCAAGAACTAAGGCTACGACCTTCATTAAAGTTGTAGGTAATTCTCTAATCTTTATAAATCCGTAGTTTATTTTCCTTTTCGCGATGTTTCGTATCTCTCCACGTTTTTCCTTTGTGTTTTCATTAACCATGTGTGAGTAGTAGTATAGGCTTGGCTATGAGGTGAATATCACTCTACAGCTTACGTTTGTTTATGGTTTCTCGCAATTTTGTGCTTAAAAGTTGGGTTTGTGTTCGGATTAAACTCATATTTTTCGGTCTAAACTTAGGGTTGGTAATTCTCTAAAACTTTTAATTTACTTAAAAGTTGGGTTTGTGCTTAAAAATTGTTTATGTTAATTTCCTTACACTTGACACACACAATGCTTTGAACCATTGCACTCTACGTGTTCGATGAAATGCTAGACTGAGTTTTTCCGTTTGCAAAACCCTTATTTTTGTGAGGAAATCAGATTTTTATTGTCAAATCATCCGAGTGGAATCAAGAGTCTTTGAATCCCACTTGAGTTATAATTGAGAAACCGTAAACGGCCTAAGTTACGGGTGATATGAACCCCTAACCCGAGTCCCTTTTAATTAATTTTAAAACCTTCAATTTTTAAGTATCTTGAGGTAGAGAGAGAATTCCACCATACAAATCCGCTTAAAAGTTGGCCGTCTTAACGCCAAATTCCATTGCAAGTCAAATCTCATGCCGGTAGCATTCGGTCCCCGTGGAAATGGACCCCGGCCTTGCCGGATTACTATGCTAGCAACGACCTAGCCCTACGCTTGGGGTGACGCTAATTACCACAACTCTAGGTTGCAAGCATTTTTGGCGCCGTTACCGGGGACCCAATGGTCCACTGTGCGTGACTTCACTTGCCCTCTGTAAGTATCCCATTCTCTTAGTTTAGTTTGGTTTAGTGTAATTTCAATTTCTAGTTTAGTTCATTATTCGTTGGATTTAACGAGGTGGCAGCCTAGCCCCTCGGAACTGTTTGTGGTGAGGCGGTGGTATAACCCCTCCAGTATGTTAGTCTTTAGTGTATGCGCGCGCGTGGTTACCAACGCCTCGAACATAACCACCGTTTAGTTAGCATTGACACCCCTCTTGTTGACATAATGGCTGACCCACCACCAGAACCAGCGGCAAAGACTTTGCGGGATTATTTGAATCCCGAACGCACTCCGCATGCTTCATGCATAGTCCTCCCCACCACTACCGCTACAAATTTTTCTCCATCAAAACACCGCACATCAACTTGGTCCCACACTTTCATGCGATGGATCTCGAGAATCCTTATTCGCACATGAGGGAATTTGATGAAATTATGACTACCATTGTGAATCAGCCCGGGCAAATGGAGTCCGCACGCCTCAAACTCTTTCCATTTTCTCTAAAAGGCAAGGCTAAGGATTGGTTCAATTCTTTAAAACCCCAATCCATGCGGGCTTGGGCTGATTTGCAAAGGGAGTTTTTCAAGAAATTCTTTCTCGAGCCTAGGACTCGTCATATGATGCAACAAATTCAATCTTTTCAAGGAAAAAATGATGAGACTTTCTATGCTTGTTGGGAGCGTTTCAAGGACCTATTGACATCGATGTCACATCATGGTTTAGAAGCACAACAAAGTATAATCTATTTTTACTATGGGCTTTCTAAAAAGAGTCGGCAATTAATTGACACGATGTGCAATGGGGCCTTTCTCGATAAACAACCCGATGAGGCGTGGAGTATTTGGACGCTCTAGCCGAGAATAATCAATCGTGGAACTGTTTGGACCCTTCCGAGCGGTCCCAGCCAGTCCAACATTTGAATATTGCCGGCCCGAGTGCTTCTGGGAAGTACACATTGAGCGAGCAAACTGACCTGCACCGTAGGGTCGATTTGCTTGCTAAGAAAATGGAAAATATAGAGTTAAACCAAATTTCAGAGTTGGCCGCGGTGGCCCAAGTGGAGGGAGTGTGTAGTTTGTGCGATCTAAGTGGGCATGTTGCAAAGCAATGCCCCGCCTTCGCCGCTTTTAAAGAGGTCCTGCAAGGGGCCAATCAAGCGGAGGTGAAATCCCGCGTTCAAGTGGAGGGAACCAAACCAAGGGCAAGCCCAACATCCTCCCAACCAATACCCTCCGAGCCAACAACACCAAAGGCAAAGCTCTAATGCGTACCAACCCCCACCAAAGCGATCGTTGGAGGATTCCCTCCAAATGTTTATTCAGGGTCAAACAGTGGTGAATGAACAAAATGCGCATTCTATGAGGGAGATTCAAACCCAAATCTCCAAGTTAACCGCAGCCGTGGGGGTCCTTCAACAGGAAAAAGGGAAAGTTTCCCTCGCAACCACAAGCGAACCCTCAAGGTCTTGTGAATGGCTCTTCGGCCAAGGGTCTCAATGTGGAACACGTTAAGTCTATCACCACTTTGAGAAGTGGCAAGGAGGTTGACAAAACCATACCTCCAAAATCCACCACTCCGTTTGTCCTTCCCTCTCTCGTCATTGTGGAACCCTGTCCAAGTGATGTAACTATTCAACCGCCCAAAGCTGGGGCGCCAAGTGTTCCTACTTGTCCCTTTCCAGCTCCATACCCCCAAAGATTGAGGGCACATGCCAAACCAACCACGAATGATGAGATTTATGAGCTTTTCAAGCAAGTAAAGATCAACATTCCTCTTTTGGATGCCCTCAAGCAAATTCCCTCATATGCCAAGTTTCTTAAGGACTTATGCACTGTTAAACGCAAGTTGAATGTCCAAAAGAAAGTTTTCTTGACTGAACAGGTGAGTTCCATAATTCTAACCAATGCCGCCCCTAAATATAAGGACCCTGGGTGTCCCACGATTTCTATTGTGATTGGCGGCAAGAAAGTTAAGAAAGCCATGTTAGATTTGGGAGCGAGTGTGAATTTGCTTCCGTACTTCGTGTACCAACAATTGGGGCTAGGAGAGATGAAACCGACCCCGGTCACTCTCCAATTGGCCGATCGAAGTGTCCGGGTACCTAGATGGGAGGTGGAAGATGTTTTAGTCCAAATAGACAACTTTGTCGATCCTGTGGACTTTGTGGTGTTGGACACTTGTCCAGTGGCAAACCCTTCGGCACAAACTCCTATCATTCTCGGACATCCTTTCTTAGCAACGTCTGATGCTATCATTCATTGCCGAAATGGGTTGTTAAACATGACGTTTGGGAACATGAAAATGGAGCTTAATATTTTCAATGTTAATAATCAAAAAGGGGATGAAAGTGATGTCCATGAAGTGAGTGTGATAGACACTTTGTTGCAAGACCGAGTGCACTCCCCTTTGTGTCATGCGCCTACGAAAACATGTCTTACGGCTAAGGAAATGGACGCAGAGGTGGATTATTTGTACTCATTATTGGAAAAACAAGACAAGTATGGGCCCCAGAATTGGTCTCCTACTCTTGAGGAGTTACCGCCCATGGAAACCAAAATCCTCCCTTTGAATCTCTCAATTCTTGATATTTCTCGGGATGAATATGAGTTTGATGTGTCGAGTTACCCATGTTTAGTCGACATTGTTAATTTTTGTGCTATGGGTCAACTTCCGAACCATTGGGATCCCCAAGAGAGGGAACAATTTCTAGTTGAAGCGAAAACAGTTTTCTTTGATGAACCCTATTTGTTCAAATATGATCCTTCGGACGACCCGTTCGCTTGATTCGTGTGAGCTCTGGTGTTAGCTGTTTTTGAACGGCTTTTGATGGTCTGGTATAGCCACCAGTCTCTAGTTTGAAGTGTTGTGTGACCTGTTCTACGACACTTTGAGTGGGGCGGGGAGAAAAGTACTACCCGTTAATCACGTGAAGATCTGGTTGTTGGGGACTCGGCTATTTTGCAGGGTGACCACGCTATCGTACCAGCCTTGGAAGCATTGGCAATGACGAACAGAGCGGATGATGGAAAACCCTCAAACTTGGTCGAGGTATCGGGTGGTTGACATTCCACCCCGTTGGTACATTCTTTTGTTCCTCCTTCTCCTTATTTTTTGTCTTGCATTGAAGACACTGCACATTTCAAGTTGGGGGAGGTGGATTATACAAATCCTTTTTGTTTTCGGTTTGTGCATAAATTTTTTTGTGTAATCTTCCCGCATAATTAGCCATTTCATAGCTTAGATACTTTGAATATGCTCAATTTTGTTAATAATGGCAAGAGTCAGTACTTCGGCGAATTCGGTTGTGTGTTTGAACCTGTGTCATATGCATATACATGAACTCTAGTGAACAAATTGAGCCCTTGTTAGTCAAGTATCATGCATTGTTTAGAGTGGAAATTCGTTTCAAAGCATCCAATGCCTTTTGCTCCCATTTCTCGCATTCGCATAAATAATACTCTTTTGTTCATGCTGGAGTAGTGTAAATATCTTGTATGCATCATATTGGAGTTGGTTGGCGTGCTTAGAAAATGATACAAGGCATTTTTGCATGATTATACCACCAAAGTGTCCCTTTTGACCTTAATTTTGAACCATAGTCCGTGTCTCCAATTTTTTGTTTAAGCTTAGGCAACCGGCTGTTTGGAGGGTTGGGGGAAGCGATTTCAATGCTCTAAAGGTGTTTCAGGGGTTTAGGAACTAGTTGCATGAGGTTGGGAGTTGTGTGGAAAAAGCTGCAAATGGGTAACAGAAAGTGCCAGTAGATACCGGTATTACATGAACAAAATGGCCAATGAATGGAGGTACCGGTGACTAGATTTTGCAATTACCGGTATTAATTGGGTAATTTTCGAAATGCTGGGCCTGATCCACTCTCTCTTCTCCCAACATATAAAACCAAACCTCCAAAGTTTTATCTCCCACTTCTCCAATCCAAAATGGGCCTTCTTTTCGCTCTCTCACTGCAAATGTTTCCTCTTATGGCTCTAATTCTCTCTAAGAAGAAAAAAAAACAAAAAAATAAAAATAAAAATAAAAAGAAGTGTGTTGTGAAAGAGCCAAAGAGGAATTAGAAGAGAAATGATTACCGTGTTAAGAGGACTGGCGAGACATCCAAGGAGTAAAATAACTTGGATGTGGAGGAGACTGAGGTGATGATGACAAGGACGATGGCGAGTGATGTCGGTGGTTTAGTTTAGTATCTATTTAGTAGTTGAGGCATCTCTTGGGTAGTTAAGATTGTAGTGGTGGCCAATGGGTAGTTTGACCGAGCAAGTATATGGCCACCACCCTTTTTGCGTCCCCTTTTCTTTTGCAACCACGGTCATTATAAGCCTAAAAGACCTTAGTTGATCTTAGATACGTCATTTAGACTCCACGTGATGCATGTTGGATATTTATATTTGTCTACATATGATTTCCATTCTAGTTAGCTCATTTGTGAATAATTAGTTGCCTTCCGTTCTTGGCGCATCTTTTGATAGCACGCATTAGCTTTTTGTCTTATTGCTTTTGCATACTCGCGCTAGCGCCTTCATGGGATGTGATGCTTTTCTCATTGTGTTTAAAAATTCGTATCTTGAGCGTATCTTCGTGAGCTTTGGAATCGAAACTTGATATGGTGCATGTGCTTGATAATTGTGGTATAATTTGTTCGCTCGAGTTCATGGCATGCATTTGCATAGGTTGCGCGTGATTGAATCTACTGGGGTGTGTTTGAGTCTTGCCTACTTTTTGTGTATTGAGCATAGTTATCGTATCATGGATTTCAGGAAGTTTACATAGTACAGATAGGTAAGTTGATTTAGATTGGTTTGCTCGGGGCGAGCAACGTTCAAGTTGAACTGGACGGTCAAGCACACACTTTTGTGACTCCGAACGGTCACATCACTTTCCTAAACACTCTCATGAGTCCGAATGGTCACACGCTCCGAACAGTCATAGTCACTCTACCAGTTAAGTTTTTAAGTCTTCGATGGCACCAGTTAAGATTTTCATGTAAGCCCTCTACGACATTTAAATATTTTCATGTATGCCCTGCACGACACTTAAAAAAAAGCTTCACGTAAGCCCTATACGGCATTTAAAAAAAAGTTTCATGTAAGCTGTGGACGGGTGCCCACGCTTTTGATTTGTTTTTGAAAAGGGCGATTTAGGGAAAAGAAAAATTTTAGAGTCGCCACCCGGGATTCAATTTTTGAAAAATGTTTGGTACCCGAGAAACCGTTTAAAGAAAAATTATGACTCTCATGCTGCTAAAAAAGGGTTTGATCTGCGAAAAATAGAGATTTGGATTCGGGAGCCCGGTGACGAGCGGGGATGGTTTTGTTTGAAAAAGCACCCCGCGCGCCCGGAAAATTCCCAATCTTTACTAAATATTTGTGGGATTTTTCTGAAAATATTTTATTGCAAAACTTTATTCACATAACAATAGACGAATAAATAAAAAGAAAATGACATTCTAAAGAAATGAATAACGATAACAAATCACGTAATACACAAATTGATATTTAAATACAATGCAATAATAAGAGGGGGGGGGGGGGGGGGGGGACATAATAGCATGAATAAAGAGTAAAAAGGGGGTAACTGTAATAAATACACACTGGATTTTCAGAAACAGAGCATCAGGTTCGAAAACAGAGCATGGAACTTACCACTTGTGTGGTACGGCACCAGTTGTTATGTCGCACGGTGGACTCACGTATGCCGTACAGTATAACCAATGGCTGAAATTTTCAAAATTTTGGTTTTTGGCAGTAGACCTCATAATGGTTTGTGAAGTGGATTCTTACTCAAAAATTAACTAAGAATGCTAAAATGAGATTCAATGAAATATATCTCTTGGTGGCAACGCTACACAACAATCAATAATGTCGTATAACGAATACCCAAGAGATTATGTTTTGTTGGATTGTGGTTGTTCAGGTTTAAGGATGAGCAACAATGCTCTCCTTCCACCCGAAAATACCCCTCAGGAATGCGAAGCTTGATTTTGGAATTGAGAAACACGATTTATACCTCGAAAAGCTTCGGTTGGAAAATGAAACACGGTGGGGTTGGAAATAAGCACTGCACTTTTATAAAGTAATATCTTCATATGGCTTTCGGGTTACTAGTGAGTGAGAGAGAGTAGGGGTATGGTAACAAAGTATCAAAAGAAGGAGGTTTTTCGGGTATTTTTCGGTTTCGATCGGTCCGTACGTAAGTATCGAAACCGTTCGTCGAGCTCGGGTTTCATAGGCACAAGGTTTGGAGAACCTCACACGTTAGCCAAGATTCTTACGGCGAGAAGTCGAGCTACAGGTAGCTGGTTGCGTCGTACAAAACCGAGATTCGAATTGCAGAGCTGCTCCAGGATTCGCGGTGAAAAGACAGTTATGCTATACAGTACACTTAGTTGTACCGTACGGTGCAACCAAGTGTACCATACTGTGGAAGTGGCTAGAATTTGGTTTTTTTGCACCGTGCAGTATATTTGGCTATGCCGTACGGTTGGGTTGGTGATCTCTTTGACTTTTTTGACCTTTTTCTTGGCTTTTCTGGTTTGTTTGACTCGAGGGATCGTTCCGAGGAATTTTTCGTGTATTCTTTTCATCATCAGGGATTCCAAAACGCGCACGGATATCAAAAATTGGGGTGTCTACATAAGCCCTGTACGACATTTAAATATTTCATGTAAGCCCTGTACAGCATTTAAAAAAAAGTTTCATGTAAGCCCTCTAAGGCATTTAAATATTTTTGAGATAATTTAAACATTTTAATGTAAGCCCTCTAAGGCATTTAAATATTTTTTAGATCATTCAGAAAGTTTCATGTAAGCCCTCTAAGGCATTTAAATATTTTTGAGATGATTCAAATATTTTCATGTAAGCCCTCTACGGCATTGATTAATTTTCAAAAATTATTTTGAGTCCACTACGGCGTTGATTGAGTTCTCTATAGCATTGATTAAGTCTTCTACGGCGTTGATTAATCTTCAGAAATTATTGTAAGTCCTCTACGGCGTTGATTAAGTCCTCTATGGCATTGATTAAGTCCTCTACGGCGTTGATTAATTTTCAAAAATTATTATAAGTCCTCTACGGCATTGATTAAGTCCTCCATGGCGTTGATTAAGTCCTCTACGGCGTTGATTAATTTTCAGAAATTATTTTAAGTCCTCTACAGCGTTGATTAAGTCCTCTACGGCGTTGATTAAGGTTCAGAAATTATTTTAAGTCCTCTACGGCGTTGTAGACACCCCAATTTTGATGACTTGTGCATCCCCGATGATGAAAAGAACACGCGAAATATAACTCGTAACAAATCCTTGAGTCAAAAGGGTCAAAGGAACCAAAACCCCAAAACCACTTGAACCGCATGACACAAAACTCTCCACTGTACGGCATAAAATTCTCCTTGCACCGTACGGCATTCCAAACCAAACCATGCGGGATAATTCTTGACACCGTACGGCATCACCAGTCGAAACCCATGATTCCCGCGTTTGCCCAGCAGCTCGTTTCGTTTGCGTAACACGCATACCCTACCCATAGCCCGACTTCTCGACATGAGCATCTCGGCTAACTTGTGTGGCCATCCAACCTTCGTGCCTAAAAAGCCGAGCTCGGTGAACGATTTGAAAGAGAGTTAAAAAGACCCACGTACCAATTCCCAGCATAAATTCTCTCAACCGTCATCTCGTTACTCCGTCAAAATCATTTTTGATTAAAACCATACACAAAATCCTTGCTTCCATAGTCTATAACAACCATTTCCAGTCTCCAAGCCGATCCCTTTGATCTTTACCAAACAAACCCAGAGGTATAACATTCGTGTTCAAAAGGTAGCGTTCGTTCTCTGAGGGGACTCTACCAAGTTAGAGGAGAGCTCTGTAGCTCCTTCTCAAGCTT
>JAXBDA010004729.1:0-27505 GCA_036023075.1 Gaultheria prostrata
TATATATCTAAAGGGCATTTTAGGATTTATTTGAATCTCGGGATGGAAACATAACTCCTAAAAATGCTGGGGATGATTTTCTAATTTCAAGTGAATAAGAGGATGATTATTTAAGTGCCCCTAATTTAAAACTCTCCCATATTTTAGTTTTATTTTTTTTTATTTGTCCAACTAAATAAATTCGTCACCTATAATACAAGAAGTCAATATTAGAAAATCCGATCCATAAAGCACTAGTACTCTACAAAATACAAATGGTTGTGAAAAATACTTCTTTACGTGGACCATGATTTAATTACAATTCTTTCATAACAATATGCTTATGAGAATAATTATTTACGGCTTGTCAAAAAAAGAAAATTTAATTTTGAGGGTTAAAAAAATCATAGACTGCGTAACGGGTTCATGTTTGTTCTTAGGTACAACATATTTTGAATACTGTGTAGGTCTGAAGCTAGGTCATGACAGCTGAAGCTTCGTTAATTAGGTATTCGCCCGTCGCCGGCATCTTTTCTTATGTATTGGCGATAATACAGTTAATAATATAGAATGGCGGTTCCAGGATTTAATTCAACAGCAACAAAAAAAAAAAAAAAAGTGAAAAAAAAATCTGTCCATATATTGTTCTTGGGTTGCCTGCCGTTTTTTTCCCGGATAACCAGGTGTTGTTCACTCGGGTTGCCTGCCTTTATAAATGAATTCCAATTTTGTTGAAGATTACATTTTGACCAACACATTGGGCTTTTTAGTAGTAGTTTTTTTTTGTTTTTTTTTTTATCAACGAAACATTCATTTCATAAAAGATCTCAAACAATTTACAGAAGTGAACCCTAACTGCCAAAGTACAAGACACAAGCACAAACCACTAAGGGTATACTGGCTCTAGATTATCGTACTGCACGAAGTAGACCAACACTAGGTATCAGCATAGAGTCCGTCTAAGATTCAGCAGAAGAGCAACCCAAAACGGGAGCCCAGCTCACCCCATTGACCGTATAAACAGATGAGATCTAAGCACCACCAAACCACTGGAAAACCCAATCCGGAAAACCGAAACCAAACAACAGAGATGCAATCTAACAGATCTAATAACAACAAATCAATAACCCAATAAACAAAGCTACCTGGAGCACCCCTCACTGAGTTGAGCCGAGTCACACCGTGTTGTCTCGGGTAAAAGATGAGTCGATTATTGCCCACCACCGAAACCCACCGGATCTGGGGAAACAAAACCGGTTCTAAGAGCCACACAAGAGCCGGCGGCAAAACCCCTTTGCTTGACGACTCCTAGTTCAAGCTTCATTTTTTCTACCTTTTTTTTTTTTTTTTTCAATTTTTATAATGCCCATTGGAGATGCTCTAAGGTAGGCAACCCAAGTGAACAATATATGGACAAATCAATGCCATATAACCTCTAATGGTGGGTAGGACAGCTTTATGAACAATATATTAACATCTTTAAATCTTAGATTTTCTAATTATCAACAATCAAACTTCTAATGGGCCACGTGTACTAGTAGGCATGCACTAAAAACCATTCTAAGACTACCTAGATCATCATAAACTTGAGGGATCTGTTAACCTCACCATAAGTTTACTGGTGATATCATTTCAAACAACAATCCTAGGTGCACACATACTTAACGACAGTTCTAGGTGGCCAGGGCTTTGTTCCGAATCCAACAAAGTGCAGTACTACAACACCACCACCACCTCCACCACAAATCCGAGAAGCATCCATTTCAACAGATGAAAAAGAAGGTAGATAATGATAGCCAAGGTTCAGTCATCTAAAGATCAAGTAACACCTCCAAAGACTTGTTCTGGTGAGGCATTCTACTGTAGAAAAGCCAAGCCAACCAAGAAAGTAAAGAGTAGGAAAATTGCAGCCTTCAATTGACCCAAACTCATGAACTCAACTAAACCCACACACACTTAATTCATCGAAACCCAACCCACTTGCGAAATCAATAATAATGCATCCAAACTTAATTTTTGACTCGTTTGAAATAACTCAAACTGTGATATAACGGATCGTAGTTCATAATGGACAAACGGGAGACTGTCATAATGGAACCCATAGTTATACCAAACTCAAGATGCCGACCTAGACCAACGGTATATACGTACAACAACGCATGAGTAACGAGAATTTCGCACCTCGCTCTTTCTCTCTCAATCTACAAGACAAACATGGATATAGTTGATCCATACTCAGCTACTCAATTCCAGATTCATGTCATAAGAAACTTCATGAACAAACTAAGTGCTTGTTATATAACCTGGAAACGACAACACAGTTTGCCTAAACAGACCAAAGATGTGATCTTTTGAAAGCAAATTCTCGATTCATACAAACACAACTCTCTTCTAAAAAAGCATGTTAGGACATACTACCTTCCACCAAAACAATAGAGAGTCCGAATCATTGTGCTCTGCTTACTGGTTCAAGCGCTTCAACAGTGACCACGCTATTTCCTCTGATAACCTGCAGAAGAAAAATGACATCGTTTACGAAAGGTGAGGTAACTGAGGAGCACATTATAAAATGGAGAATCCCCAATTCAAAAAAGTAAAGCAAAGTAGAGGTTTTAACAATGGATACCCACCACCATGCCAATATCAGTTCTCTCGGTCCCATTCACCTCCTCAGTGTTGTCAATCACAAGATTCATGAACTGATCAAAACCACGGAGTGTACCAACCACCATTCGATTTGCATTCAACTTTACTGCAATGCAGAATTCCAGATTAAAGAACTGTGCAAAGTTTTTCTGGTTGAAATATCATATAGATAAAGTTCCAGAAAAATTAAGAGGATCTGAACAGCGGCAACAGCCAATGATAGGACCACTCAAGCATGGTTGAAGCTGAACCAACTACACTGTTGGTTCACAAAATTTTACAACAGGTATTTTGCAAAAGATATTTCAACTCCTTCATGTTGCAGAAAGTAATTATAACCTTCATACTTGTAAACCGGAATAGCCATGAAATGGACATCCGTAAAGGATTTTCCCATTAACAGAATTTATGTTTATATTTTCT
Organism: Gaultheria prostrata; assembly: GCA_036023075.1. NCBI lineage: Eukaryota > Viridiplantae > Streptophyta > Magnoliopsida > Ericales > Ericaceae > Gaultheria > Gaultheria prostrata. Next base: position 3,049 of record JAXBDA010004729.1, read on the forward strand.
GGTCAACATCTAAGTACCAGCAAAGGAGCATAAGATGGTCTTCGACCCAATTTCATGCTACTGAGCATAATATGATGTTAAACTGCAAATGCAGAAATTCAACCTGGACCTTTTTCTCTGTAAGAGACGTATAAGCCATTTCTGCCCTTCGTATTTTACGCTCACTATCAGTATTAAGAGAAGGCATCAGACATCAGATTGCTCTAACCTTGCTGTAAGAGACGTATAAGCAATTTCTGCCCTTCGTATTTTATGCTCACTATCAGTATTAAGAGAAGGCATCAAACAGCAAATTGCTCTAACCTAGCTGCCACTAATGATGTTTGACTAGATCACTAGCACAATTTGTAGGAGCCTAGTCGGTTGATACTGAATGTTTCACGAAAAATGATGATTTCTTAATGAAATAGTGTACAAGGTGAAAAGAAAACCAAATCTCAATGTTATGCACATGGGATATTGCATATTCGATGTGGGTCTCTTGAAGTAGAGGAGCATTTCAAACGAGTATTCAATATGAAGGCTCAAGCAGTGCAGCACAAGTATGATAAAGACAGTACACAATCCTCTGTTTTGGACAAATTATCGAATCCAATATTATGCTTAAGAGGGTCACATATTCAATATGGGTCACTTTATGGGAAGTCGAAAGGCATTTCAGGCGAGTATTCAATACATAGGTTCAAGAAGTGAACCAAAAGTATGATAAAGACAGTCTCAATCAAGCAAAATGCCCCAAAAGGTACTATTAACATATCCAATAAAGAAACAGAAAGTATACAATCCTTTGTTTTGGCAAACTATCGAATCACAACAAAACCTACCTACATATTCTACATGCATTCATTTGGAGTTTAGAATTAGTCTATCTAATCTATTCCCACCTCATTTGCATATATTTCCTGATTTCCAACTTCCAAGCAATAAAAATACCAACTCCTGATCTAACCCCATGTCTGCCACTATGATAAAATGAATTGTGGTTTTTATAGTTTAGCTCCCCGGTGCGATTCTCTCCATCAAAATTTCTCTCTCATAACGATCTGCAATTCATACAGCTAATCTGCTGGGCCACCGATTTTGGACTGATAAAAAAGCTGGATTTGACATACACCGAGCAAGGGCATGGGAACACAACCAGCAAAATCTATGAAAGCAAATGTAACAATGAAAAATACCTGCTTCCCACCTAGTTGCAAAGAAAACAAATACAAATGGAACATTAAAAAATTCCGGGTCTTAGGAAAGTGCTATTGTTTTGCTCTCCGAACAACTATAACACTTATCAACTCCATTGAACGATTTAATGCAATAACTCCTACTAAGATTACAGCAAGTAATAAAGATTCCAGTTAAAAATCCAATGACTCCGATAACAACTTGCTGGCCAATGAGAATCTTGCATCGACTAGGAAGCACAAGACAGACATATTTGTGGGATTGGGCACCAAAATGTTGTCAAAGGTGAATGTGATGGAAAAATACTAGAACATACATGAAACTGAAAGATCTCCCTCTAAAAGTGTGAAACCAGCAACTATAAGACGATGGAGTCTGATATATAGAAACGGCCCCAAAACAAGCTAAATGTCCAGAAGAGCTAATAATATCCCCTTTTCACCCCGAACAAAATACGACCCAAGTACATAACGAAAGAATATATTACTCTGTTTTAACTACAGTACGCAGATAGACCCAACCAAACCACGTCCTCAGCCAAAATTGATTCTCCGAACTTCTCCATGTTATTCTAAACTTGGTACCAGTTATTTCACCTAGCTTATACTCCATTACAGGATGAAATGATATCTTCAAAATTGTATTTTCCAAAATGCCCATCAGTTTCTCTTATCTTTTCCTTTCCAGTACCATTGCCCTCTAAGCTTGGTAATTCCTAGCAAAAATGATAGAATCACACCCACTTCGCACAACCATTTATACACCCACACTCACAAGTGTGTGGGAATCTGGGATCCACAGACTGCTGAGTGTGGGTGTGTAAATGGGCGTGGTGGTAGCATTGTGCAATTCCTAGAGCTCTATAGTCATCAAGTCTTTGTCTTCTAACTCTACCAATTACCAGTCAATCAGAAGTAGAACAGAGGTTAACCCTTCTTACAACAAATTATTAGTATAGATAAGAGACAATGTAAAACAATAACATATCGTAAGCATTCAAAGTACACAGTGAAAACAATAACGGAACCAGACAAGTCCATGACATCAAATACAACAAAGAGAACCCCAAATTTAAAGATTATCCGGGCCCAGTATCTGTTTCAGATTTAGTTTTCCACAACACTCTTCTCGAAAAAATGCTTTCGAAAATACAAATACTGGTGTTTCCGCAAGAAAAAATCCCCAAGAACCACATCTATTCGTTTTTTCCTCAAAAATGAATTCTTTCCAGAAAATTTCTTAAATTGAAGTCTTAGAAACCGCAGAAAGAATGAACCAAAAACCCAAAAAAGCACATGCAAAGGAGTAAGAGAGTCCAAAAACATTCAAAAAGCACGAGTATGGAAACTTACTCTGTAGCTTCTTGTCCATGTATCTGTCCACCAAATACAAACGAAATACCAAAATTAGTGAAAACGGAAAAAGAAATCGAAGCAAAACGCTAGAACTCAAGAGAGAAACGAGAAACAGAACTTACTTCTTGAGATCTGGAGGCTGCCCTGACCTGCTCATGGTGAAACCCTAGAGAGAGAGAGAGAGAGCGCGCGTAGTAACAGAGTATTAGAGCCTCCCTAAAGGCTAAAATGTCAACTAAACGGGGTTTTAAGTCTTTCTAAAGTTCACTATGGAGTTGATGTATTGGGCCTTGCCGAAAAGCCCAACAAAGGGGATGGCCCATATCGAGTAGTGGGTTTATTCGGTCGTTCCCCGCTCGTGAGAGGTGGCTACAGAAACAAAAACCAAAGCAGCAGAATCATCCGCCCGAGAGTTAGTCCGGTTTGTTGGTGTGTACGCTCCTCCCACAATTGACCAATATTCTATCATTGAACTCAAGTCACGAGAAATAATTTCTTGTGAATTCCCTGGTCGCGACATGGATGGCTTATCTTCAGTGGCGTAGCCAGAAAATCGTACGAGTGTGAGCACAATTTTTGTTGTGTAAAAAATATCCAATACTATCTTGTAAGAATCTAACATGCATGCGTTGGTTTTCGACTTTTGTTCAAGAGACTTGTATTTTATGATAACATAGTGAATATAATTCCGTAAACACGTACTGTAATAGTTTTGAGGCAAAATTCAGTGAATTGAAGCTATTTGTGAGTAATTAGTTATTTAATTAGTTAGTATTTAGTGATCCTGAGGCATCGCCAGTTGGTGCCCTAACATCCTTCTCCAACATTTTTTATCCTCCTTCATCATCATATACTTTTAGTCTTGAGTTAGTCTCACATAAATATGTATAGGAGAATAGCCTTATCACACCATGCGATGGTGCCCCAATAGCACTCAATAATTTTTCTTACACAAAAGTGATGTACGTACCAATTGAAACTTAAATATATTTTTCTTAAACCAAAAAAAAAAACTCTCAAAATCTCGTGTGGGCCCTGTGCCCACACTGACCCTAAGGTGGCTCTGCCACTACTTACCTTTAACTGGACTGGGTATAGATTAATCGAGATATACATAAGCTGGCCTAGACAACCATAACCGTCGAACCAAAAAAAAGCACAGCAGAATGTTCTTGTAGCTGAGTGTTTTTGCTTGTTTGAATATTTATTTTCGTTTTAATCCTGTTATGGACCTAGCTAGGGGTGGTTGTTATTTAACTAGTTGCTTGTAATGTAAAAATTTGAAATTTTAATTAATCATCTTGCTTGGAAAACTTGTTTATGTCTCCATCCTGGAGATTTGAATACTTATGTTTACATTCCGACATTGCATAATCGAACCTTTATACCCTTATTAATTATATTTTCCTTAATCAGTTGAACATATAGACATTTAATGTTTCCAAAATCTACAGGATTATCATATCCCTAATTTGATGGGATTCAGTTTCTATTAATTCCCCTTCCACAATTATGTTAAAAGGAAAGAATCAAATTCCTACTTGAATGCCTTGAAAACGCCAAAAAACATATTGTACGAGACTGAAAAAATTCTTTATGTTTTCATCCCAAAATTCTATGCTCATAGGGTAAAGATTTTTTGGATGAAAACATAAATAATTTTTGCCATAATTCTTTATGTTTTCATCAAAAATTCTTGATCCAGCAATTATGAAAACATAAAGATTTATGTTTTCTTCCCAAAAATCTTTACCCTATAGGCATAGAATTTTGGGATGAAAACATACAGAATTTTGGATGAAAACTTAACGAAAAATCTTTGCCTATAGGGTAAATATTTTTCTTTAAGTTTTCAATCAAAATTCTTTAAGTTTTCATCCAAAAATTCTTTACCCTATAGACAAAGAATTTTGGACAAAGAATTTTGGGATGAAAGCATAAAGAGATTTTCATTAAGTTTTCATCAAAAATTCTTTATGTTTTCATCCCAAATTTTTTTGCTGTATAGGTAAAAAAATTTGGGATGACATAAAGAATTTTGGATAAAAATATAAAGATTTGATATTACAAAATTATGGATTATTTACATCAAAATGTCATGAAATCCAAGGTGTTTTGTATGTACAACGAACATAATTTATTGATGTTATCATGTTGGGTGATTTGTTACATTAAATATGATTTCCTTATTTACCATGTTGGGTGATAGAGCATAGTAATCATGGTTCATTTAATACTTATTTTTTATGGTGAATTAATGTATCATGTTTTTTAGTTCATTTATTTACACTTATATTTGTTTATAAATGTATCATGTTTTTCATAGCTAGTATTCATGGTTCATTTTTGTACGTATACGTATTTTTATAGTGCATTAATGTATTATGTTTCTTAATTTATTTATTTACACTTTTATTTGTTTAGAAATGTATCATATTTTCCATAGCTAATCTGGTCACGGAAATCGTGAAATGATTTTCATGGTACAGAAATCTATCATGGTAAAAAACATGGTGGATTACCACAAAAGTGCATGAAAATAATTTCTCATGACTCGTGCTAAGGAGCAAAAATGATAAATGTACGACAATCAGCTCCAACACACTCACACGGTGTGTGGAGCCCACACACACTTCACACTCAGTGTGTGTAGGCTCCACACCCCATGTGAGTGTGTTGGAGCCATGTTCGAGACTTTTGTTGTACATGTATTATTGTTGATTAGGGAGTATGTACGCTGCCCTTGTACATACCCCTTTATCTATGTAGGCCCGCACAACGGCTCTCTTATAGAAGGCATGATAAAAAAAATCGTCACATAAGGTTCTGGTAAAAAACAAACATGGTAAAAATAAATAAAAGAAACTGTGGACGCTGCCACAACGAAAAATTGATTTGTTTTTGGAGTCGCCGCCCAGGTTTGTGGAAAATTACCCAAAAAATTATTTTTGAAAAATTGTGACTTCCGTACCGTTAAAAGGAAAAAGGCTTTGCGACTGGTCATTAAAAAAGATTTTTGGGTTTGGAGCCATGTTACGAGAGGGGAAGGGCTTTACGGTACCCCTCCTCGCTCGACACAAAATCAGTCTCTACTTTAATGTTCTTGGGAGTTTATAAAAATATTTTATCACTAAACTTGACACAGACGGTGATAGGGGACAAGGAAAATAATTTTTAAAAATATAACATGTAAATAAAAGATGAATATTAAATGTTATGCAAACATTAAAAAAAAAAAAAAAGAAATGAATCATTTTAAGAGTAACCATAATTCACATTTTCTTTTCTGATTTTCTAGTTCAAACCAAATGTTGGAAAAATGGTTACTGAATACCAGTACTTAGGCACACCAATAGTACTTAGGAGCGCAAGTGCTTGACTTTTAAATTTTACTCCAACAACTTGAAAACCCATTTTGGATCAAAATGATTTTCCCATGCAAATTTAACATGATCAACAAGTAGAAACAAAAATGAGAATCACAAAAAAATTATAAATTAGTGTCCAAATCAATTTTTGAAAAATGAGCTCCTTGAGAGCATTTGGGCGAACAAGTGTGCACTTGGGCGCACGAATGAGCATCTGGGCACCTGAATGCTTTTCCAGGTTTGATTCTTGAAAATTTATTTTAACGCAATGTGGGCTTGGTTTCGAGTACAAATCCAACATAGAAGGTTGAAATGTATCCGAAGGAGTCCCCTCAAAGATCATACTTTGATCTTAAGGCCGATTCCCTTTTTTACCTTTAAAATGCTTGAAATCTTCTCCCTTGAACTTGATTTTTGAAGATGATGGATGCTTTGGCTGTAAAAATGGAGGTTGGAACTTGGGAATGTATTTCTCAGAAGGTTTTAGGTATTTTAGGTTGACTGGAGAAGGTGTGATAGGTTCTTAGGGCTAAGACCCTCGGGTTTAGGATTTAGATTGTGAGCTTTTGGAGTATAAAAGTGAGTGATGGAGAGAAAGAGCATGGAAATGGGGGGGGGGGGTTCAGCATGTATGAGTAGTGTACCACGTTTTTTAGAAGGGAGACAATATTTATAGGCGGGTCAAAGTGAGAATTTATAAAGATTCAAGGGCTCTTAAGGGTTAAAAGACAGGGGTCGTGGTTTTAGAGAATGAATAACACCCAGCCTTACCAAGAGAATCGCATCTTCATCATCAAATTCTTTACAAGGTGCTGGTACAAATTTTGCGTGCAAGAGTCAACTTGTGCGCACAAATGGCATTCGTGCACCCGAATGCTTTTTGTGCGCCCAAGTGATACTCTGCCCTTGATAATTTTGGTTGAGGTGTTGGTGCATAAGGTTTTGAGGTTTGGTGCACAAAGGTTGGCTTCAAAAATGGGTGTTTGATAGTTATAGTCCTTGTAAGAATTATTTCAAGCATTTTTAAGGTATTTCGACCTTATTTTCATCATCGAGGAGGCCGTTTAGCCCGTGGTCCGAGAATCATAGAGGGCCTAAATTGGGGGTCTACAAAAACATGGTAAAATTTAATGAGAAAATGTGGTAAACTTATGACTAGTCAAAAAGTATGATAAATATAATATCCTTTTAGAACGTGAATCATGGTAAAAAAAAAATCACATATCACGGCTTTTATGGTTTAAAAAATTTATTTACTTGTAAACATGGTAATAATTGTTAAATTAAGAACTTGAATCATGGTAAAACATATCAACCAGATAATCGACATTTCATGGGAAAAATAAAAAATGATAAAAAAAATTATGGTAAAAATATCAAAACAAATCCCAATTTTACAGTAAAAAATACTAATGACCTGTAAACATGGTAATAATTATTGAATTAATATCTTTAATCGTGGTAAAAAAATGTCAAAAACCATGGTAAAAATTCTAGGATACTATAGCCGTTGCACAAGCCTATATAGATAAGGAGTATGTACGCTCCTTGTACATATTCCTTACCTATGTAGGCCCGCGCAGCGGCTCTCTTATAGAAGTACTAGGGAATGCCCGTGCCTAAAGGCACGGCACGACGTAATTTGACCCCAATCTAATGAACTACCGTTATGCTATTTACCACTTAGGACTCTCTACGTACATCAAGTTAATATGAATCAATATGAGAGGACTTGCCCGTACCTAAAGGCATGAAGCAACACGTTCTGAACACAATTTAAATAATTATTCTTTTCTATTGTTGACCATTCCGCCAACCAGGCTAACTTCTCCTCGAATTAGTATTTTCAAAGAAGTTTTAAACAGAGTTCATATAATCACGATAAATCTAGATTTTAATACTAGCATGAACACTACAATATTCGACTCAATTGTAGCCCTCAAAAGGTAGTGATATTTGAGTAGAAACAGATTTGATGTTGTGAGTTATTTTCCTTCTTACTCCTTGCAATTTATTACTCCTATATAGTTGAATGACCAATCATTGAAAACCTTCTGTAAGATATTATTAGCATTGGGGGAAAATTTTGAGCAACTTTCGGAGGTATGATGAACCCAATTTTGAGATCTCAAGTCTCTAGTATGGTGTGATCGGCTAGTAATTGCCCAAGCCTTAAGGCACGGTGCAATACATTTGAAACACGGTCTATATAAAGTATCATACATTCATACCCCACATTTCCATTCTCCCAAACAAACTTTAATCCTAAAAAAATGTATCCGAATAGGCGTCAATCATAGTCCATCTAAACCTATCTAAAACAACCAATTTAACTAAACCTTTCTAACCATTAGTTGCATTCAATGATAGCATAATGGTTACATAGCATGCAAAATCAAATGGAAGCCAACACCCAAAGCAATGCATTTCTAACTCTTAATAAGAAAATAAAATTATGAGAAGTTACTTTCCACTCAAAACAAATGCTAATAGTTGCTCTGTCGAGTGAAACTGACAATTGGCATGCTCTCTTGCGAGCCCTACATTGCATACGTCTTTATCCCTTCATGCCACTAAAGTCGCTCATCCCTTGCAATTGTCTTGCAACAGATACAAAAAATGGCACAAATTGCACTTGTTTCTTTAACTGACCAAGGAAAATAGAAATGCAAAATATTTCGAAGATTAGCATTAAGTAAAAAAAAAAAGACCGGATTGGCAAAACGAAGTAGGTACTGCTGATATGTTTCCAAGTGAAAAATAGTTCGCATTAATGCTAACCAATAGGAGAGGACTTGTTTAGTTGAGCAAAACTCAAAATTAGTGAACATAGGAGAGTGAGAGGTGTGTGAGCGACATTTAAGGATTCAAAGATAACTTAATGAAGTTTACACTATCAAAATCAACACAAAAAATGAAAAATGAAGAATTCTTAGCAGAACAACAAAAGCCAATCAATTCATCCCCCACACAATTCCTTCAATTGGCGATTAACTAATTTCTTTTTGGCCAATTAAACCATACAAACCCAATAATTTTCCACTACAATGCAATTTAATCTAGTTAATGTTGACTGTGAAGCTATTGTTTAGCGAAGAACCTATTGGGTAGTCCATGTATCATGAAGCATAACCGAGCCAAGCCATCAAAATTTAGACCAAACCAAATAGAACTCAAAGCTGTGATTGAAGCAGCCCACAAAAAGCGATGAATAAGATCATGGGAAAAAGTATTCAAAAGAGATATTACATAAGTTGAATCAATAGGGAACAAAACCATGATTGGTGGAGTAGAACATCTAAGAAATAAAAAATAAGTACCAACTGCAAATATGAGGATTAAGTTGATCAAAAGATATATGAGGCAAAACTGACTATGACACGAACACCTTAACTTACTATGAATATTGAATTAGATTCATAACATATCCACATTAGATTCATAAGTTGGTTGACTAAATTCTACAAACAACTATGCTGGGAACTCAATTCGCATTGACGAATACATTGAATATTGAATAACCTTCCAGTGAAGAACTCCATAACAACAAAACTCTATAGGAGGGCAAAATCAAAGGCAAATAAAATTTACAGAATTCTAGAAATCACATCAGGAACAAAGAAAAAAGTAGCAAATGGAACCGAGAATTTTGAATCACCAATACATACCTGGGGAAAAAAAAGGAGATCAAAACGATGATTTCCACATCTTCGATTTCATCACAGCGAAGCCCTACTTTCGCACTAAAAAAACACTAACTTGGTAAATTCGACTAAAACCCAAGAATTTGCCAGAAAAACTCAAATCGACATGCAAGAGAGAAGAAAGGAAACATAGGGATAGGGAGTGAACCAATAAAACAACAAATATGCAAGATAATAAGTTAATGTGAAATAAGCTTGCTAACCCACCGATTCAAATCGAATTGGGTTGATTGGGTCTCCTTTGCGACGGAAGAGGAGGAGGATGCGGCCGTGGTTCAAAGGGGCGGTTTGGGTAGTGGTGAGGTAGTTTCGAGGAGAAAGAGAGCAAAGAGATAAAGTAGTGGTAGAGTAGTGGAGGACATTTGGGTTTTGAATTTAGAAAAAATCGAAGAGAGAACAAATCTGGGTTTTGAATTTTGGCCTAGCCCAACAGTGTGGAGGAAGTTTCGTCCTCTATCATGATACGATCCGACGGCCAGAGTTGTAAGAGTAATTTATGCACTCACTCAGAGTGTTTTCAATCTTGGTCCTTGAAAAAATGAAGGGTCATGATTTATGTAGACAAAATGTGTTTTTTTGAAAACCACTCTAATTTGTTATATAGATGGTAAACAAAAAAATCATCACATAAGGCATGGTAAAACAATCATCATATTTTTTCCTAATTTAGTGGGATTCAATAATTTCTTAATTTAATGGGATTCAATCACATCCATTAAGGGAGATACCAAAAAAAGATTTCAAATTCAAAATTTTGTTACTAATGAGTGGTAAAATTATGGATAATCAAGCATTAAATTAAAAAACGGCACTGTTTAAAAATTTGGCAGTTAAAGGGCTTAGATAATAATCCCCTTGATTACCCTTCCTTGTTTACATATCATGGTATTGTAAACAAGGAAACCTTAATGTTCGTAGTAAAAATTCTAGGATACGATAGCCGCCTGCGCAGCGGCTCTCTTATAGAAGGCATGGTGAAAAAAAATATCACATAAAGCACGGTAACTTCCTAATTTAGTGGGATTTAATAACTTCCTAATTTAGATGGATTCAACTATTTCTTAATTTAATGGGATTCAATCACATCCATTAAGGGAGATAACAAAAAAAAAATTCAAATTCAAAATTTTGTCACTAATGGGTGGTAAAATTATAGATACTCAAGCAAAAAAAATTAAATTCGCACCAGTAAATACGGTAAAAATGGCATACATGAGTCAAACACCAAGTTTATGGTAAAAATAAATACCACCATAGTAAATATGGAGAAATTTTGAATAATCATGGTAAAAAGGGCAAAGGTAAGCCAATAACCAAGTGATTGTGGTAAAAAAATCAATTCCAACTCAGTAAATATGGTAAAATTAGGAATAATGATGGTAAAAAAATGACATCTACACATACACGATCATATTTCTTTTTGGAATATTTATGGTAAAAAACGGCAAAGGTAAACCAATAACCAAGTAATCATGGTAAAAAAATCAATTCAAACTTAGTAAATATGGTAAAATTAGGAATAAACATGGTAAAATATGGTATACGGGAGCCATTGTTCATTGAATGACACCATGAACTGGTGATGACGGACGTTGGTGGGCGACGGCAATGAAGGTCAGCGTCGACGGTTTCTTACCATCTGCCTTTCTCCTTCCACTATGTAAATAATAAAAAAATGGATCTCATTTGATGGTGAAGGAGACGATGATAAAGCAAGGCAATTTAGGATGGAGCACTACGATTTGGGACGGAGTCCATCCCTGTGAGTTCCGATGATATGAAGCAATTCGGAAAGGCGACGAAGACGGGACCCAATCGAAAAGTCGACGGAGAAGTATATGGGAAAGGATCGTCGCCAGAAAAGGATGTCGATGCCGAGTTCGCCAGGGGAGAGGATTGTCGGCGGCGCCGTTGGATCGCGATGGGTGAAGAATGCGTCCCAAATCTGGGTGAAGAATTGGAACGTTGATTTTGGATGTCAATTTTGGACCCACTGGATTTCGTCCCAAACTGTCTTTACAGAAACTCTTTTTCTAGTCTAGCTTTTATAAAAGGAAGAAGAAGAGCGTTGGAGTGATTTGTGGGATTGTGATTTATCCGCGAATCCCGAAATTATAAGGGAGGACCCCCGAATTTTTTAAACAATCCTATTTTCCCCAATTATATACATATATATATATATATGTATGCCGTTGGATTAGATCCAACGGCCAGGAAAGACACGCGGTTCAGGGCCCTAAACCGGGTAAGATAGTGTCGGTTCATGTATTTGAAAAAACCTCAACCACACCCACTTTCCCTTTTCTTCAGAACACGTCGAGTTCCAGAAGATAGAGAGAGAGACGATTGAGAGACGAAGAACGAAGAAGCAGCAGAAATCTACCCAAATCGACGGTATCTTGCTCTCTCTCTTTTCGATTACGCTCTCTCTCTCTCTCTCGTTTTATTTTGGTCCTGATGTTCATCTTGTTCGTATTTCTCAAGCCGAAGAAAACCCTAGCTCGAAGAAGAAAACCCAAATCAAACCCTAGGTCAAAGAAGAAGCAGAGAAATCGAAGAACCTCTCTCTGTCGTGATTTGTTTCTGGTGACATTTCTCTCTTTGCCTCTCTCTCTCTCTCTCTCTCTCTCGCGCGCGCGCGCGATTTGTTAACCTCACTCTCTCTCGCGATTTGTTTCGACTCAGTTTACTGTACTGCTCACCTTCAACTCTATGATGGGTAGTTGTTGCACTATAGTAATATTTGCGCCAAATTTTTCATAATTTAACTCATCCTATGTACTAGTTTTTGTGGTGAATAATTCAGTAATCCAAAAAACCGGTTACAAAATCAAAGTCCCCCATCTCCCTGCTTGTGAGTTCCCCAAGAAGAACTTCAGTAACTAGACATAGTTCATTGTGCTTTGAAAACTTTTGCTACGCATCTCTGATGCTTTGTTGCCAGATTTTATGCTATTTGTCATGTGCTTTGATATGGGTCGTTTGACAGACTCAATTCAAAAAACCTCACTCTCTCTCGCGAGGTTATATGCATATATCGGTATTGAAATGGAGAATCCTATGTTACACGCATCCATAATATATGTATTTTTGTGCCACACTTAATGAGGATATATGTCGTTCATATGTTCATATCTTAAGTTTTTATTCGTTACATATTTGTCATAGAACAAAGGCCACCTATAGCTTATTTTTCTACAGTTTGATGAACAAAGATATTATCTTTTCTAGTATGGAACATACATACCATTGGAAAATATTTAGTGTATCTGGTTGTGATTGGGGAGTTTATGATTCTAACTTCTTCGATGCATGCTTGTTTGGATAGAACTCCTGATGACTAAAAAAAATTACTACTGGGTTGTATATGATGGGCGTATTCCTGGGATTTATACGAGTTGGGAGAAAGCTCAAGAGCAGATTGATGGATATCCAAACAACAAGCACGAAAGGTTCAAGTTGTTTGACGAAGCCCAAGAAGCATTGTGCAAGTATCATGAAGATAGATACTTCGGAAAGGACATTGGACGAAGCTGAACCCAGTATGAAGCCAATGTCGGTGCTTCTACTTCGGCAACGGCATTGGAAAATCAATTCATGGTCGAGCACAAGGCTAATGTGAGAGGAATGGTCCTCGTTGTAATGTTCTTTCTAAGTTTCATAACTTGTATTTTGTTGGCACATTTTTTATTCCGACTTATGTTAAGTTGTAAGTTAGTATATAGATCGTATCACTCGGACTAAATTTTATGTAAGTTTTTGTAATGTCCAGTACAGTCAACCAGCAAACTGAAGCTAAATTGGGGTCTCAGGAATTATTGTGATGTTAGAACAATTATGTATTAATTTTATGTTAGATTGGGGTCTCATGAATTATGTATTATTGTTTGGTGACAACAATTATGTATTATTGTGATGTTAGAACAGAAAAGTAATGATTATAGGACTCTGGCCCGACGGGGAATATTACGCACATAATCAAACATAGAGCAAATTCTGGCCGGACGGGTTTACTGCCCCTTGTGAATGAAAAGAGCGTATCACTCGGACGAAATTTAGAAGGGCACTGCCCTTGTTGAATGAATCTTGTTATGACTCATTTTGCTGTTGTTTTTTGAATGAACACATGGTTTACTGCCTTGAGGGAAGTTATGGCTTTTATGGGATTTTGAGTTTGGTTCACCACCCTCATTGCCAACGCTAATGTTAACCATGTGTTCATTCAAAAAATCTATCCCTTTTTGGGACTTTGGTTCATTGGTTAGCATTGCCAATGCTAATGCTAACCATGTGTTCATTCAAAATAACTTCTTCCATTTTGGGACTTTGGTACATTACAAAAATAGAGACGTAAAATGACAAGTTTTAGTGATACTCTTTCAATCTCATTACCCTCATTGCCAAATCTTTGCAAAATAAACCTTCAATAAAATTAGCCATTTCAGAGCTGTACCAGTACAGGGCTTAATTTGTACTGGTCCGAAGAAGTCAGTCGACCATTAAACAGAGTTGTACCAGTACAGCAGTCAAGGTATATTAGTACATGGGTCTCCAAAACACGATAAAAATCCCTTAGGCAGTTTGGACCCAAATCTTTGCATGAAATTTGTACACAACCACACAATCACAAAAAAATAGCACATGAACAAATGCCACTTAAAATTAAAAAAAATTTGGGCAGCATGTCCCCTGTTTTTAGTCCTAGCCCGACGACAAACGTCTCAACAAATAGTGATACCAACAAAAGTTTGAGACCTAAATTACATTAGCTACACCCAGAAGTCTAAAAAGCAATACATCCACTTGTAAAGTACCCAAAATACATCCAATCAGTACCTATCTTCTTCCAAGTACCCTTTTTCCTTTGAACAGAGTTGTATTCCCCCTCCTTTAATCACAATATAGAGTATTTGAAACAGATTAATGAAAGAGATTTTATATATTTGTACAATACTTACATTCATCGTCCGAGCCATTGCTGTCATCGTCATCGCTGTTGAACCTACCATCTTGTGATTGTGAGGCCCTAAGAACAAGCGAAACAACATATAACATTTGAACTTTAATTTAATTTCTGTTACAAATGAAAAAAACATAGATGCATACACTTACCTTTGGGCAAGAAGTACTGGACAATTCCTTTTGTCATGCATTTGGCCCGATAACCCACAACCATTGCAATGCCTAGGCTTCTTCATCGCTTTCTCTTTACCACCCTTAAATCGTTTACGACAACCCTTTGACCTTACTAGATTTGGTTCTTTAACATTATGTCGGCTTCCACGAGAAGTAGGCTTTTGGATAGAACTCCCTTCTTCATCTTCCCTTCCACCATTCGTGATTGCAAGTTCTTTAAACTTTGTTTGAGCTGATAACAACGCTTCTTCCAAAATTTTACTCTTCTCTGCATTTAATACGGCCTCCTCAACTACACTACAAGCAAGTGGAAGGAGGCTATCTCGCCTCATGTCACATATTTCTTTCGCTACCCCGCCCAAATGAAATCTAACTCTGCCAGCTTTCACTGATTGTGTCCACCTCCCTAAGATGTAGTGATCAGGTAGTTTTCTAATTTGCATGGCAAAGAAGTACGCCAACATGGAATTCCCTCGGACTCAAACATCTTACAACTGCAACAAACATAGTTTGATGATTTATCTACCGAAACACGACGACCCTTAGGAGCATTCTCCATATCCCTCTGAACAATCCACGTTGTACTCTGTTCATCCTCAACTGTTTCTGTTACCACATACGCGCTATTTTGAAAGAGTTCCTCTTGAAACTGGTAAAAAATGCTCCGTGTGTAGATTTCACTCAATGGCAACTCCATGCCCCACATGGTTCTCAACTGTGGCTTCTCATTTAGATCTTTATGGTCCAAATCCAATTCATTATGGCGTAGCTTAGACAATGCCCTATCAAACCGCGTGACAAAATCCCACAAACTATTTTCTTTACACACATACCTCTTGAAAAAAGCATGAGAATTTTTAGCTCTTTGACTACTAGTCATGCCGGCGGAAAACATGTGTTTCATGTAAATGGGAACCCATCTATCACGAATTCTATACAGCCCATGCAACCACTCATTGTTGGACAACCCAGCTTTCTCTACAACATCCACCCATCCTGCTTCGAACTCACTAGGGCTCTTGGACTTCCAAATACATTGCTTGAAGTCATCATAATGTTTGACATAGGCTAATGCACTTATCTTTTCAGAAAATTTACTAACAATGTGCCAAATGCAAAACCTATGATGCGTATTTGGAAGAACCGTAACAATTGCCTTTGCCATGGCCGGATCTTGATCACTTATGATCATTTTTGGCGGGCCACCGGGCATCGCTTTCAATCATTCCTTCAAAAGCCACTCAAAGCTTTCAAATTTTTCTTCAGTTAAAAATGCACACCCAAACAAAGTCGTTTGCCCGTGGTGATTAACCCCTAAGAAAGGTGCAAAGATCATATTGTAGCGGTTTGTTTGGTAAGTTGTATCAAACACCACCACATCCCCCCCCCCCGAAATTTTGGTATGAGTTTCTACATGTCGCATCGGCCCAAAAACAATCCTCCATCCTCCCCTCTTTATCTTTCTTAAATTTATACACAAAAGCTGGATTTTTTTTTTGTTCGAGGTCAAAATGCTCTAACAACATATTGGCATCTTGTCCTAGTAGCGCTTTCCTCCTATCCCTTTCGGCATTACGAAGACCTCGTTCTAAAAATCCCACCTTGTCAAGACCTTCGGATTGCACCTCAAATAAACTCATTCGTTAGCACATTGGCACATTTGCTTCCGCTAATTGTTGTGTTAAAGCTTTTTTGGCAAGTGGCACTTCACGATGAGATCGCAACAAATGCACCCTCCTTGGCGTAGTAAGAGGGTGGTTATGACCCTCGATAAATTTGGTGACAACAAACCCCCCCCCCCCCCAAACCGGTTTTTTACCACAGCTAGTTTGGCACCACAACCCCCTAGTTATCCCCCGTTTCCGTCTCGTTGTGTTCGAATTTTGTACACTATGTTTTTGGACACTCACCCCTTCTTTGCAACAAACAAACTCCTTTCTCATGATCTCACCCTCCCTACCCTTCTTCGTAGAATGGTGTCGCGTACCAAACCCACCTTCTTTACCATAAGTATTGTAAAATTGGTGAACATCATCTAAAGTGGTAAAACTCTTGTCTAATTCTCGGTTTCAAGTCATCGTTAACTTGTGGATTGTAAAGTACTTCAGAAGAATTACCCGATTCACATGGTTGAGATGGTCCTGCTAGTGCTTCTAACACTAAAGACTGCATTGTAATCTGCTGAACAAAAACAAAAGATTGGAATTAAAATGAGGGCATCATTCATGACAAATTTATTTCACAGAGGTGTACTACCAATTAGTTAGAAACAAGGTTCTTAACTAGAGAATGCAGAAGACCATACAGTAGAAATTGCTACTGTTCAGAAGAGCATACAGTAGAAATTACAAACATATATAGTACCATACTGTATATAAAAGCATATGTATATTTGCACGTATACATACATAGATATACAAACACTTATACAATAGCATACTGTATAAGTGTAGCATACGTTTATTTGCACGTATACATACATAGATATACAAACACGTATACAGTACTACCGGGTAAACAAATCGCGAGAGAGAGAGAGAGAGGGGAAGAGAGAGAGACGTCACCATAATAATTTAGGGTTTACAGTACTACCGGGTAAACAAATCGATTTCTCTACTTCTTCTTCGACCTAGGGTTTCGTTTGGTTCGACCAAGAGAGAGAAACGTCATCAGGACCAAAATAAAACGAGAGAGAGAGAGAGAGAGAGCAAGATACCATCGATTTAGGTCGATTTCTGTTGCTTCTTCGTTCTTCGTCTCTCTCTCTATCTTCTAGAACCCGACATGTTCTGAAGAAAAGGGAAAGTGGGTGTGGTTGGGGTTTTTTCAAATACATGAACCGGCACTATGTTACCCGCTTTAGGGCCCTGAACAGCGCGTCTTTCCTGGCTGTTGGATCTAATCCAACGGCACACATTGAAGTCCACATTTTAACTCACTAAGGACGTCCTTACCAGATCAGTATTGTTATATATATATATTGGGCCTCCTTCATTTACCCATTTGCCCTTACCAAAGCCATTTTTGCTTGGGCCATAGAAAGTAATTACTGTCATGTTTGTGGGTATTTTCAATAACCAAAAGATAGGTGAGTACTGATGTGGACATGTTTTTTACCACATCTTGACCAGTGGCCACACACATGTACGTTGCTTTAATGTTTGTACACAAAAACACAAACAAACAAAAAAAGATTGGAACTTTAATTTCAAATGAATGGAATGCATTTTGAGTTGATACGAAAGTTTTTTCCAAAAATTTTCTTTTTATAGGAAATGCACTCTGAACATGATGACTGTTTAATTTTTTTTTTTTTTTTCTAAAAATGTAATTCATAAAAAAAATGGACAATTGTTCAAAAGGCCAAATTTGGGGCCTTTATTGGGTTTTTATCCAGCCTAACTATAAGGCCTGCAAATCTGCAATACATTGGTGGAGATTTTTTGAAGGCTCAAGGACAATACTAGACAAAAATACCCCTTAATGATCAAAACAAATTACTACAAAAAGAAAGCCCCACACTTTAATTTCTTTCTCGCGTCACTTTTTAGAAGTACTAAAAGGCTGACCCATCGTAAATACCCACAAAAGGCTGACCCATCGTCAGACTTGTTACGTGGCTTCAGAAGTCTGCGTGGGAAACTTGTGCTGACCCCTACACTTTTCTCTCTCTCTCTATCTTATGCGAGGGTGGGACAAAATTAATTTCAATTTTGGGTGTGGGTTCAATTTTAGGAGGTTTAGGCTCTTTGGAGGTAGGGTATAGTGGGTTTAGGCACTTAGGGTGCACTTTCCAGTTATAGGGTTTTAGTGGTTTATGCACTTTCCTAGGGTATCCTAGGATTTTAGGCATTTTCATAGGGTACCATGGGGTTTAGGTTTAGGCACTTTCATAAGGTACCCTAAGGTTTAGGTCTATAGTGCACTTTCCAAGTATAGAGTTTTAGTGGTTTAAGCACTTTTATAGGGTACCCTAGGGTTTTAGTACTTTCATAGTGTACCCTGTGATTTAGGTTTAGGCACTTTCATTAGGTTTGGGTTGGGGGTTTAGGCACTTTGATGGGCTAGCGGGGGCACTTTTGGAATGTGTGGGTGATTTGTCCTCTTGGCATTAAAGAATTAGTTTATGTCCTGTTTGCATGATTGACCCCTATACCATGTCTCGAAGGAAGACCCAAAAAAACATTTAACAAAATCTTGCAGTAGTATGTTACTCCTTTCATATGAAACAAAATCGGAACCAAACCATTTGATCGGTCTGGTTTGGTTCGGTTTACGGTTCTAAACCATCTATTATCTACAAATTACCCAAAAAAAAATATCAATAAAAATACCACTAATTTATTAAAATTGCTCACAATTTGATGAATTTGGAGAGAGAGAGAGAGAGAAAGAGAGAGAGACATTAATTTGGGAAAGTTAGAGACGTGAGAATGAGATAACTTTGGAACCATTTAAAAAGAGTTCTAATATACTGTAGCTATCATTGTAGGATTTCAAATTTATGGAAAATAAGAAATAGTTTTGGGGAGTGGAAGGTTTTGGCCATATTGGGGAGTAGAAGAGTTTGGGGTAGATGAAAAACTTTATTGATGGCTCATGGTAGATGCAAGGGTAAAACAAATAAATAAATAAATATATATGTATGTACATATAGACGGGCCGGCCCAGGCCCAGGCCCAAGAGGCCTAGGCCTAACGCAGCAAAAAAACCACTAAAAATTGGGCACCTCCATAATTTTTAGTAGTAGGCTCAGTAGGGCCATTTTAGCCTAGTAGAAAAAAAAAAACCAATAGAAAAACTAGAAAGGTCTAAACAATTGTAAAGAGCATTGGGCCTAAACTAAAACAAACCCTTTTGATCCAACAAAATATTAAAAAATTAGTTTTAAAGTCATCACACACCCAGATGACCCAAAAGCAGGAACTAAAAGCAAAAATTAACCTCTGTGATTAGTGTATAATTTTTTTACTTCAATTATTAATTTATCATAAGGTATCACGTATGTTAGTGGGGTGTTTTTTTTTTTGGGAAAGTCTGTTAGTGGGGTGTTATGTGTTTTGTAAATGAGTTAAAAGAATCATTAAGTTATACATGCTTGACACAATCTCATCCATCAATAACTTTCTTTCCTTTTTCTTTTATTGGCAAAGAAACATTTCATTCATCAGAGTTAAAAATGAAATCGATACAATAAAAAAAGAAAAGTATTACTAAAAATGAAGCTAATAATCCTCTGGAACACATAGTCGTCTCAAAATTTGAGTGTTCACTTCATGTTCTCTAACTCCATTTTTTGGACTCACAACGGTGTACGACGTCGAAGAGAAAAGAATTTGAGAAAAAATAAGTTTGATCGAATATCAATAGATATCTAAACAAATAGTACAAATTAGATGGTTTTGTGATTTTAGACTAAAATGGTCCATTTTATTCAAAAAAATTTTGCGGTGGTCCATTCACTCTATTATTGCATTTGATTAGTTGGGGTAACTATGAGGGACTAGTAGAACTTTATACTGTTTTGGCTTTTTCCTATTGTGATTGCTGTTGAAAAAATTATTCGAGTGTTGTGGTTTTAAGGGCATAAGTTTTAGGTTAGGCCTTGGGCACTCCAAACCCTTGGGCCGACCCTGCATATAGAGTCCCCTTCCGATGAGGGATCACACACTTTCTTAAAGTGTGGGAGTCACTCAATTCTCCCATTTTCGGATCAAATTTTGATAATCCGAACCGTCAAATGTGTTTAAAACGTATTTTTATGGGCCTACGCGAGGATTCAGCAAAAAAAATTACTCGGACAGGCTTGATTCAAGCACTTTTTTCATACAAACTGTAGGTATATATTTTTTGAAAAACCGCTTGGATGAAGCCCTTCCGGGTATTTTTTTTTACGAATCCTCGCTTGGACCCTTAAAAAAACGTTTAAAATATATTGAACGGATCGGATCGTCGAAATTTGATCTGGAAATGGCAGTCCCACACTTTAACAAAGTATGGGATCCCACATAGGAAGTTGAGTGTGTACATATATATGTATGTATGATATGTATTAACACGGTTTGCAATTATAAAATCATGGACCGAACCATAATATACGGTTCTCATTTTTTTGAAACCAAACCAATCTATTAAACCATTGAACCAATCCAAATAGATCAGTCCGGTTTCGCGGTTTTTTCGATTTTTTTGTACACCCTTCATTTGTGGTTCCCTTATAAGGCTTATTGCATGGGTCCCTTTAATTTTTTTTTTCCAAACATTATTCAACACTTCAATTTTTTGTATTGGGCGCTAGCATGCGTGCATTGCACGCGGACCTCTCACTAGTGAATATTAAAAGCAAGGATAAAAAATTATTTTCATTATCCTTGTACTGCATTGGTATTAATTTGTGAAATTTATGGCTAATCGCGTTGGTATTAATTTGTTGAATTTATGGCTAATTTCTCCGCAAGGAGGAATGAGTTTTTGCCCAAAATTGTTCCGGAGGAGTTGGTGCGGAAATCGGCTAGGCCCCAAAATGAAATGAATGGCGCGAAACAAAGTTTCATAGGGCGCCAAAACTATTACTATACTTCATCCACGCATCCAAATTGCTTTGAAAGTTCCAATTGCTTTTACTCTGAGAGAGAGAGAGAGAGAAAATGAGAGACTACAAACCCTAAAATATATTAAACAAATCTCCATCCACAATCCACTGAGAAAGAACAGGTGTAGAACAGGTGGGGTTTCCACATTCACACTCACACTTCAGCTTCTCTCTCTTTCATTTCCTTTGATTTCTTCCGCAGAGAGAAAATCACTGACTACGCATGTGGTTGGGTTTTGATTTTGTTGTGGAAATCTAACGGTTTATTTTCCCCATTTCGCAGTTTACTTTTACTGTCGGTTTTCTGGGTAAAATATCGGGAAAAAACCCTAGATTTGGCTCAGATCAGCATTCCTGTGTTCGTTTACTTACTTCAAGGGTTTTTTCCTAGTAATGGCTGACTTGATGGTTATCGATGTTGATGAATCGAACAACAAAATGAAAACCCTAGATCAGAACAACAACAGCGCGAAGAAGAGTCTGAAGAGAAAGAGAGCCTCATTGGTCGATAAACTGACTGCGGAAGAGAGAGAAACTCGTATCGCTGCCTTAAACGAAGAGCTTGAGGGTTTGTTCAAGTACTACAAAGAGGTTTTGAACGAGAAAGTTAATTATTTGGAGTTGCGGCGCGAGTGGGAGTCGAGCAGCAACTCGGCGATTGCGTGCTTGCTCGAAGAGAGCAATCTTTCGCTTTCGAAATTGGTCAGTGAGATTTACGAGAAGGTGAAGGAGGAGGCAGATGGTGGAGGTATTACTGTTGCTTCTGTGAAGAGCTCAGTTGTTTTTGTTGGGCAGAGGTGTTTTTATGGGGTGCCCAATGCGGATGCGGATGTACTAGAGGATGAGACGGAGTCGTGCCTTTGGTGTTGGGAGGTGATGTCATTTTTCTTCTCTATCCTTTTAATTCCAAGATTTAATTTGTTGGAGCATCTCCGGCCTTGCACAATTTTTTACCCAAATTTGAGTAGAAAATAGAGTAAAAAGCTTTATTTGGTATGAAGCGCTCCAATGGGCAAATTCAAACCTAAAAGCACAAGTTGAGTAAAAGCTTCATCAATGACATGGGTGTTAATTTTAAAGGGAGAAAACGGCCTTCATAAATTTGAGTAAGGATAGAGTCTCCCTCGATTCAGTTAAAAATTTGAGTAAAACTCAATTTAATATGGTTTTGAGTCAAAGGCTGGAGTGCGATTCAGGGGGTTTTACTCAGATATTGATACTGAGTTTAAAAAAGGGTAAGGGCTGGAGATGCTCTTTAAGGCCATCTCCTGCCTTATCTCAAATTGAGTAAGTTTTTTACAAAAAACTCCATTTCATATTTGATAGTAGACATTTCAATGAGCAACCCAATTTTAAGCATAATGTGAGTAAATGTTTTTCCTTAATGGCATAAATGTAAATTGAAAATTTATCTTTTTTGGAGTAAAACTCGATTTGATATAGGCTTGAGTCAAAGACAGAAGCGGTTTTTAGGAGATTTTTTATTCAACATGATTCTGAGTCAACAATTTGAGTAAGGGCTAGAGATGCTGGGTCATCTGCTGCTCTTTATTCTTTTTTTTTGTTCTCAAATCAAGTAACTTTTGGTGAAAGCTTTTGAGTAAAACCTATTCGTAGTGGTAAATTCGAAAACCACAAATAGCCATGAAATTTACTATTCGAGTTTTATGCGTAGTCCTTATAAACGTAAATTACCAAGTATGATGTTTGGTTATTTACTGAAGTGTTGAGTGTCTGTCATGGGTACATTTGCAAATTGTCCATGTAACAGAGCTAATGCGTATAATGAAGTTTTGTCCTCGTTTAATTCCATTTGATACAAAGCCTCCCCGTTGTTTCTTGGTTTTCAATGTCTACCATATCTTTAGTTGTTATTATTTCTCCTTTCTTCATGTTTATTTGATACAAATCCTTGTTTCTTCTGAATTCAACATGTTTATTGGCCAAATCCAATATATATATTGGGCCGGATCCATGGACACACATTTTGCACACATATTTTGACACTCCATCTGAGCCATAGAAATAAAGGGTCGAAATTGAATGGAGAAGCTCCCACGTGTGTTCTCTCCCTTTCTCTATCACGCTGAAGGCTGAACCCCCTCTCTCTTTCTCCCTTACGGTGAACCGTCACTCTCCCTCTCTCCCCAAAACGCATCACATGAGATCAGGGGAAAACAGCCATGAATTTTCGAAGATTAATCATGTGAAATTTGCTAACGCACCACATAAAACACCACTCCGCCTAATTCGTAGGAAATCTAAAAAAATGAAAATTCACTGATCTGAATAATAAATAAAAAAATACAGATCACAGAGATCAATTGCTTTGAATTGGACACCCATTGTCTCACCAATTAAAATTCTTCTTTTTTGTTTGATCCCACTATCTCTCTCTCTTGATCGATCTGCTATTTTTTGTACAAGTGAAGAGCGAGGGTATTAGAGATGCATAGATCGGCCAGGACACCCAGAGTCACGGACGAGTACTCAAAACACCGTTCGTCGTTGTCGAGGTTGAAGGTGTCGGCGGTGCTGAGGGTCGCTGTCGTTGGAGGCGGATGAGCTACCTGTGTCCTTTAGTCCTTTTCCGTGCCTTCGTTTTGATGAGAGAGGGAGAGTGAGGGTTCAGCTTGAGGGAGAGACAGAGAGGGGGGTTCAGACACGTGGGGAGCTTCTCCATTTCAATCTCAGCCCTCCATTTCTATGGCTGAGATGGAGTGTCAAAATATGTGTGCAAAATGTGTGTCCACGGATCCTGCCCCTATATATATACATATATATATATATATATATACAAGGGCCGGTTCCCCTCACACTTAAAATAACACAAAAAGTGACACCTCACTCTTCCGAGCCTTACTGCGAAGTTCTGAACCGTTGATCTTGTTTAAATGAGTAAAATAAGAGGTCCTGCAAAATTTCAGTTCAATCGGATATCGGTAAGTGCTTGATTCAAACAGTTTAAAAAATATTGTTTTCTGTCACAGTTTTTGCAAAACTGGTTGGATCAACCACTTTTCGATATCCGATTGAGCTGGAATTTTTCAGGACCTCCTATTTTACTCATTTAAACAAGATCAATGGTTCAGAACTTCACACTTGTTCACAGTAAGGCCCGGA
>JAXBDA010004730.1:0-27502 GCA_036023075.1 Gaultheria prostrata
AACCCCAAAAATTACACTACAAGCCCAAATGTGACTTGTGTAAACCAATTCCACCCCAACACTACACATCACATGTATCCTCTCATCACTTAGCTAATTTTATCATTATACTTCATTTCACACATTACCCCAACTTTATTTCTTGAAAAATAATTAAAATTTTCGGGTCTTTACAATCGGGAGCGTTTAGGGGAAATTAATTAAATATTTTTAGGGTAGAGATAATGCCAAAACTTTTTGATTGTGCCAAAACTCCAATGCATAAAGAGTTTGTACTTTACACATGAGTACAAGCATTTCATGCATTTGAGGTTTGGCATAATCAAAAATAGTTTTGGCATTATCACTACTCTATTTTTATATCTTTTAATATAGTTAAGGCTTATCTACTTATTTGGTCCTTATAAAATAGTCTCCGTTTCAATTTCGTCCTTATAAATTTTTTTGTTTCAATGGTACCCTTTATAGTTTATGACACGTTTGAATTTTATCCTTTC
Source organism: Gaultheria prostrata (assembly GCA_036023075.1). Classification (NCBI taxonomy): domain Eukaryota; kingdom Viridiplantae; phylum Streptophyta; class Magnoliopsida; order Ericales; family Ericaceae; genus Gaultheria; species Gaultheria prostrata. Next base: position 498 of record JAXBDA010004730.1, read on the forward strand.
CGTTAACAAATGGATGGAAAAATGTTAGGTGGCTAACGGATTGCTAATGTGGAGGGTATTTGGCTAAGGGGCACCGCTACACCACCTCACACTACATGTTTACCAAAAGTGCTTCTTAGCTTCTATTTATCTTCTGATTCATTTTTTTTAGGGAGATGATTTTCACACTCCTTTTTTATCCACAAACACTTCTTTTTTTCATATTTTTTTTCACTTGAAAGTATCAAATTGTCCTTCATACAAAAAAATGGACTCATGAGATAAGGGTAATTTAGTAATTTCAAGATGGATAAAGACAAAAAAAGGAGTGTTTGGGAATAAAAGGGGGGTATGAAAATCATTTCCCTTTTTTTTTAAAAAAAACAAACGGTTGATTTAAGGTGCATTCCGTAAATTTAAAGTTTATTTAGAACAAATTAAAAACATTGATTCTGCTTCTTTATAAACAAATGGAAACAAAAACCCATACATGTTTTGTAAGTATGTAGTAGTTTGTAAACATTAGGAAACAAATAACCAATTGAACATGTTTGTTTGTTCTTTTTATTTGTGTTCACTGGAACTTGAAACTAATTGAACATGTTAGTTTTTTTTGAACAACAGCATCAAGGAAAATAAATTTTCACTCCTTTTTTTTTATCCAAGCGTACTTTCTTATTCATAATCATCCATTTAAATTGTGACTTTAACATTAGGGGCATCCCAAAGCATGAGATCCACACAAACCTCTCCTCTTTAGCTTGTTCGCCATTCCACGGATGAAAATCATCAAACCAGTTCTTCACCCATTGCTCTTTTAAAATCTTGTCTCTGATTCCTTCATTGGAAAAAGATATAATCACATACCTTCCGCCAATTGCTTTAATTTGGACGTCATGGACATTCTTTAAATTGAAGATACTTTCCAAATCTTTTACAGAAAGAAGCTTTCGGATTTTCGCAACGGCGCTCCTATACAGCCAACCATTTCCAATAGAGTGAAACTGAATACTTTTAGTTGCTAATTTCTCTCCTATAGTGACTTGTGCGTAAGACGGCCTTTCCTCATTAAGTCCCCGTGATTTCTCCGGTAATTCAGAGCCAATATTCATCAAAGGATCCACTCCTCCAGAACTGAACGAAAAGTCATGTTTCACCCCATTGTGGAAAGACTTTACCCTTTGAGCTTCAAAAGCAGCCACCTTTACAAAAACTTTCCTATTATCAATTCAAAATCCTTTGGCTTTGGATATGGCCACCTCTGCGGATGAAGCACAATTATAGCACACAAAACCGAACCTCTTTTTGGACACTTTGCTATGCTTAAACGGAATATAGGCATCTTTTACAACCCCATACTGACTGAAAAACTTCGTGAACCAATTAAGGCCAACATCCTGAGGGAGATTGTCAACAAATAGAGAAATCAATTCTAGACGATCACTATCCATAGCCCCGCGATAGAAGCTCAACCAATCAGCAGATACACAGAGAAGAAAAAAACCACGTAACACCAAAACACAACTTAGCTGAACCAGATCCTCCACAACATAGCTGAAACAGATCCTCCATACTTTCAATCCTTTGAAGAAAAACGATCCTCCACAACAGCAGACAGTTCCCAACACCAAAAAATGCAATGCAGCCGCCAAAAAGATCCTACGGAAGGTTCGAAAAAACAAATACCTTTACCACCGACGAAAACTAAGATTTGGAAACCAGAGGGTGCTGCCGGACACCGAGCAACGATGAGATCAAGGATGGAACACGAGCAGCAGCTTGGAAAACGGACAAAGCTATTGGGAGACGGTTTGATGAAGATCCAAGGAGAGAAAGGCCACGGCGTGAAGAATAGAAGACAATGACTGCGGCGGCTAGGGAAAAGGACTGGGGAGCAGAGGTCGGATATGGGAAGGAGAGAAAACAGGGAGAGAGATTGGATTAGGGGTGGGTGGAGATGGGCCTGCCGGCAGCGGCCACCGGAGGGACGACTCAGGGGTATGATAGATGGGCTAGGGTTCGAAGGGTTTGAAATCGCCTTTTTGGAGAGAGCATATCATTACTTTGTCTTTAGGGTTCATTACTTTGTATTTTCTCTTGCTTGGTATCTTTTGTTTTTGTTTCTTTTGGATTTGTATGCCAAGAGGTTCTATCCTAGTTGGGAGCGGGTTCCTTTCTCAATGGGAGCGAGGTTCTGAGGTGGATTCGCCACCCACGTAGGAGGTTCCTGCAAGTAAGGGGTCAACCATCCTCTAATGCCTGTCATGAGACCACTATACTTGGGCCTTAAACCTCGAGTAATAATTGTCTCATTACTCTCATCCTAGACTCGTTGATCTTCGATTCAGAGTCGAGTTGAGAAATTTTGTTGCAAAGAGTCTTTACCTTTAGAAAATATTGGCTGGTAGTCATCAATCCTTGAGTCAAAGTAGCCAACTCGTTTTCCAGAAACTGCAGTCATGCATCGTTTGTCTTGTAAAATAGTAAAGCAGTTGCATCCCAAACTTGTTTTCGAGTTGTAGCTTCCCGTACGAATTTTTTCTGAACTGTTGTCCGCAACACGAACACCGCTTTCCCTCCTTTATCTTCCACCTGCGCAATGCCTCGGCATCTTCTTTTGACAGTTGGGTAGTCCTATCGCCACTAAGGATCTCCCATAGATGTTGCCAAACTCCGACATAATGATTGAGCCTAGACCTTTTTGCTTCGCAATCTTGAGCAACACTCTATTCCAATGACGTCCTCAGTCGCGATCTCCGACCGATAGTTGTGAATCCATGAATGACGTCTTGGAACAACCACTAGTGTACCTCGCTGCTCCCCGTCTCTAACCGTCTAGCTTTGATACCAGATTGTTGAGTTTGGACGCACCAAATTGTACACTTCTATTAATACTTTCACTTTACACAGGACACTGGACAATACTTTGGAACACCTCACACTAGGAGACCTACCTCTCACACTAGAGTGTGTCTCCACTCACACTAACACCTCACACTAGGAGACCTACCTCTCACACTAGAGTGTGTCTCCACTCACACTAACACCTCACACTTGAGACTTTACTCATACTAGGCTCTCACTTGCACTCACACTTTGTACTCTCACCACACACTTACACAAAATGAGCTCTTATTCAATATATGAACAATCCTAGAATAATTCTACAAACTTCTCGAGAAACCTAGACCATTCCATCATAGTCTAGAAGATTCAGTAGAATCCGGCATAACTTGGGACATTCCAATAGGATCTGGAACCTTTTAGAAGGGTTTAGAATATTCCAGAGTAGTGTGGAAGATTCTAGTGAAATCCAGAATATTCAGGAAGGATCTGGAGACTCCCGGAGAGTTGGTGATGACTCTCAACACAAATTCATCTCCATACTCAAATGTCAACATATACATTTATGTTCATTGAATAACAATGTCAAATTCCTTCACTTGAAATCCACATTGATACAAGCAGAGCCTAATGAGAAGGGTATGTTTCTGAGATTTTATTCGTTGTTTTGCTTTCGGATTTTAAGGGAGGGGCTTAAGGTTGATCAACTTGGATTGGATATCTTGTCTATTGCATTGCCAGCTACATTGGCTCTTGCTGCTGACCCACTCACTTTACTGGTGGATACCGCATTCGTTGGCCATTTGGGTACTCAAATTTGATTTCTGCAATGGTTATTCGTATTGTGATTTATACCCCAATTTATGGGAGTTACAGCTTATAGTCTCATTGTTATTTGCTGATTCGAAGAATTTTCATTGAATTCTCATTTTCATTACAAGCCCAAAATTTGTACCCTTTTTATGAGGAAAGTAACTTTTTCACTACACAACAAGGTATCATCTATTTCCAATAAACACTTCTTTGTTTGGAAATTATTGTGCAACAATTTTATTTGGAATAGTATCAAATAAATCCGTTCAATCCTCCATTCAGTTACACAATCATTGTCTTCTTATCAGTGAGAGAGAAGTGGATCTGCAATGGAAATTTTCCCTAGAGACAGACGAGAATAGGGAGGGAGCTTAATAGGTGGTTCAATGTCTGTAAAATAGGGTTAAATATTTGAACTACTTCAAATTTTAATCACTGCTGAAGTGCTAATATCATATAATTAAGAAATTAAACAACCTGATGTTGTAGCCCTTAGTATTGTCGCTTTGTTATACAACTAGCGTGCAATTAACTTCTAGTCTGTGTTCCGTCTAGTTAGTCACAATTGTGATATAGTGAATTTGATGGTAACTTAAGCTGTTAGGGTCTATTGGTTGGACATTTGGACTATGCTTATCAGTATAGTGGAACTCTAAACTATGCCCTGTGAAATATGAATGATGCATTGTTATATGCATACATGAATAAGATGGTGGTGATGATAATGGTTAGTCCAAGTTTTTATGTAACGTTGTTGCTTTATATCCCAATTAGTTAAAATGATCTTAGCACTTAATAACTCTTGGTTGTGTAGGATCGGTTGAATTGGCAGCCGTAGGGGTATCAGTTTCAGTTTTCAATCTGGTTTCGAAATTGTTGAATATTCCTTTGCTCAACATTACCACGTCCTTCGTTGCTGAAGAGCAAGCATTGCTTGCCAAGAGTCATGATGAATCTCATCAGATTGACCAAGGTACATCCTATAGCATCAGCTATTGTGATTAGTCACTCCATTGTTTAGTTTTCCATTATACATAGGCAGAATCCTCTTTTCCATTGTCTAATGAAGATTTCGATTGTGTTTGTTTTTATGTTTGTTGAGATCATGTGACTGACCGCAAAAGCAAGAAAATCCTTCCTTCCGTGTCGACCTCTTTAGCACTAGCTGCTGGCATTGGTGTCGCAGAAGCTCTAGCACTTTTTTTTGGCTCCGGGTTCTTGATGAATACCTTGGGTATACCTGCTGTACGTCTTTCATAGCTAGTACTTGATTGCATTCTCAAGAGACTACTTTATTTCCCCATTAAATTTTCTATGATCCTTCCTTTTTCTGCTTATATTTTGCTGTGGTTGTTCTTGTTATGGGAGAATCCTAATGTATTTTCGCAATTGTTTTCACAGACCCATTTGTTAACCTCATACGAGTTTAAAAAAATTAGTCCCAGCTATGCGTCAGTGCCTTTATGATGCCTTTTTGACAAATTTTATCGGTCATCTAGACCATTAACATGTATGGAATCATATCCTCCATAACCTACTGCAGCGATATTTGCACCATTTCCATAGCCCCTGTAGAATCATTAATCACTTTTTTGGATTGTTTATGCTATTGATTTTTACTTGTTTCTCAATTAGAGGACGCCTGTGAGATTGATTTCCTCCAATCAATACTGTATGATATGATCAAGACTTCAGAGTATAAGTGGGTTCAGGAAATTACTAACCTTGGTGTCTACTTGATCAACTGCATTTCCCTCTTAATGTTTTTCTGCACCAGAAACAATGTATGAATGAGGTTTAGGGTGTTCACTGAACTTAGAAAAGCCTTATGTCACATCTACTTGGATTGGCTGCTCAAGCACCATCGGGACAGCATCTATCATCGACTATTATAGGCTCTCGGGTCCCTTAACCCCATTGGGAATTCTTCTTCACCCTGATCCACTTCAGTCCCTTCTTATTGAACATGATCAAACCCTCTTAGATGAATTTTTCTTTCCGTACTTGTTCCATTATTTGAATTAAAATTGGTTTTTAGTTTCCGAATGTCAGGCAGAGAGAATGCGCTCTTTGCAGTTACAGTTATAAAATGTGATCAATTTTGTGACCGTAGCATAACCCTAAATGATGTAGTATAGAGTAACCCTAAATAATGTAGTATAGAGTATCTATCGAACTTACCATCAATATGGTTTAATATTAGATACACACATGCACCCGTTACCACATTAGGTATCATGACACAATTCTGTGGTGAATCCAGGAATTAACATCAGTGGGGCAATTGTTAAACACAGCTTTAACAACCAAAATTTTGTGCAATAGACAAGGATAAGATTGGAAAATAATATGCACTGAAAATAAGAACAAAACAAAGATGTCCCTTTGTGTTGTCTTGTGGAAACTAATAAAATTGGATCATTCAAAAAACGGGCCAATAAATAAATAAGAAGCAAGCGAGCCCTCATTAATAATGGTAGATCTAAAACTTCTAGGAAAATGCTTCTTCCTTGTTACCAGCCTACTGTACTTTGGAGAATGAAGGCTAATGTTTAGAAACAGTATAAGAAATAGCAAATGGCTGTAGGGGGCACGGGCTCCTTCCACCAATGACTCCATTGTTGTTTTCTGCAATAAGGGGGAGCTCCATAGAGAATTTTCATCATATCATTAGCAAGGACAAACACAGGAGTTTAATATTGGGTGGGCGAATATAAAATATTTTTATTACACTCACAAAGAAGCACATTCTTGCCTTTTATAGCCATGCACCTCCTCAAAAAAAATAGCTAGGATCATTTTCATCCAATGGCTCACATTCTCCTTGTAGAATCCTCCTAGAGTATATGTTTCATTCTCCTATCTCCACTATTTCAGAACTCTCCACACAACTATAGCATATAGTGGAGCCTTCTACACTCTTCTAGAATTACCAGAATCCTCCAGAATTCTCCGGAACTCTTAGGTACGTCCACGTGTAGAACCTTCTAGAAAGATCTAGAACATTTTTCATCATTCTCGACCGTTCTAAAATAGTCTAGATTATTCTTCACTATTCTATAGAGTTTTTCATTGTTCTAGATTACTTTGTAACACTCTCAGACCTTCCGGATTTTTCTAGAATCCTCTAGTGACTTTCTATATTTGAAAAATCATACAAAAAATTATCATAGATAATTATCAATCTATACGATTACAAAAATATTACATACTCCCAAAATATAAGTCTCATTTCTAAAAACATCCATCAAAACAGGGTCACTTTCTAGTTTTACCCTTAAAAAGTATTTTCCCCATCTCAATTGGCATGTCCATTATCTTTTATTTAACGGTTTTTATGATTTTGAAAACTTTGTATAATACGTTTTAAGCTTCATATAAAAAATTAGCCCCACAAAATTGACCACATTAATATCGACTGGACTTAGGGGCAAAACAGAAAAGGAAATACAAAGTTTTCACATCCCCTAATAAGTTGGATTCCCCAAAAGGGTCCAGCAAATTGGGACGGAGGGAGTATATAATTGCAGATGCATACAATCTATACCCCATACCAATTTTAAAAGATAAAATACTACACTTCGAGCTAAATTTTTGCGTTGATGCATACAATATTAAGAGAACGATTATTAAACTTATCAAAAAAAGTTGAGCGGACGGACTTGTATAATTTTTGACATTTGTTAGAAAAAAGCTACTAAGATTTTGAAGAAATTTTGAAATATGGGAAGGGCAGTCGCCGCGGCTCAGCCGCCCCTTGGTCCATCCTTGACCATTAGTGTCACTGTGCCTTCTTAATATTTTCCTTGACTTGTACTCGTAACATCGCATATATCTCATAGTGATTAAGGACATGGTATGCCTGTATTCACTGAGGTTTGTTGTGTTCACAGGATTCACCAATGCGGGTACCAGCTGAGCAGTTTCTTTCCCTGAGAGCATTTGGTGCTCCACCAATTGTAATTGCACTTGCTGCACAAGGAACTTTTCGGGGTTTTAAGGATACGAAGACACCTCTGTTTGCTGTTGGCAAGTACTACATGTCAACATTGAGAATATTTTTTGTTTTGGTGGCAAACTAGAATTGCTTTGAAAAGGAGATATACCACACACACAAAAAAAAATAATAATAATAACTGTCCTACCCTCCAGATACCAAAAAAATTCAACTAGGATGAATGGATTTCGAATGAAGGTTTCACCAAACGCTATGAATCACAGTGTTGTTCAGGGCTTTTTATGCAAAAATCAAATTATGTCTCTCTAGGACAGTGGAGAAAGGTCTGTGAATGCCTTGGAAAATTCTGCACTTTCTTTCTTGCCAAATGTTCTACCCCTCCTCATAGCAACCGGAGCAAGTCTTCTAATCGTGTTACAGTGAGTCCCCTAACTGTGTTATGCAAGGACTTCCCAATAACCCACATCTACTTATGGCAGGAGTGTTGGACCTTAGATCTGCAACATAGGTGGCAAACTTATTTCCATTTATTTCAAGAGTAGTGCAATTAAAGAAGGGATGAGAAATGGTCTCAACTTTTTGGTGGCAGAGAGAGCATATGGAGGAAGAAGCAGAGTAACTCCCCAATGAATGTGTGTCTCTTTAGTTCTGAGCTTTCTTTTCAAAGTCATCTACCGGATGAAACTGTGTTGGAGGCCGTTTAGGGAACCAGACTGTCAGTGCATAGTAGGAAAATGTATGATGGCGTCCCAAGTTGCTGCCTTGTTATAGGTAGAAGGAGAGACAATCCATAAGACTCTTATCATTTATAGAGCAGTTAGGTAGTAAATAGGGCTGGAAGGAAGGGGGAAGGCCATGTCCAGTGGCAGAGGAGATGACTTGGGGCTAAAATAGTCATAGAGAGGAAAAGTACCTTCTATTAAATTTACCAGCTGTCTCAAATACATTAAATTATTAGCAAACAGGCCCAACAAAGTATATTAAGCTGTCCAACACCCTCACATATTAGTGATACCTCCATGCAATACGCTTTATCAAATTTTATTATAGATACGTCAATATTCAGGAATTCTATCTTCTTGCAAGTGAAATAGCTTTTTTAGTATTTGACGAATTGCCGACTCTGGATTTCAGGTGCTGGAAATCTATTAAATGCAATACTAGATCTGATTCTCATTTTTATATTTGGTCTTGGCGTTGGTGGTGCTGCAATTGCTACAGTGATTTCTGAGTACGTCAGTGATGTGGTAAAACTAATGCATATGCTTAACATTCCTCAAAAACATAGGACTTCGTCTATATTTCTTCACCTCATTGTTTTTTCTTGTACTGTGACTGCTGTCTTATCAGATATTTGATTGCGTTTATCCTTCTGTGGAAGTTGAATAGCAAAGTGTTACTTGTTTCTCCAAACATTGATGGGGGACGAGTTGTTCGATATCTAAAATCTGGTAAGTCTCTTGAAACCTTCAGGTGTGATGAAGAAGTTGATGTTTGTCTTTCGCTCTATTTCTCTAGTTGTATGTGAAAAGTGCACTGTTTAGGTGATGAGCCCCCGTCACAGATTTAAACAGCCATTTTTTTATTCTGGATAGCAGCAGGAATTTCAATAGATTGATTGTTCCTATGTGGAAGTAAAGAGAAGTAAACAATTTAACATGATAATGACTGACAGACACCAGATATATTCGCACCTGACTACCTGAGTTAAGTTCAAATTTTGCGACAGAGGCTAACATTGTTGGATAAATTTCTACCACTTGCACATTTATAATGATTTTGTTTGTTACTTAAAATCATGTAACAAGAAATGGAGGTAGGACACACAAAAGGGAACTTCATAAGAAGCTATTGAATTGTTATTGAGAATGTTTAGTTCAGTTTTGTCGAAGTTAAGAGTTGCTGCAATAATCGAGTTTCAAAGATTATACCTGGCGACCTCTTACATATTATTGGCATGCATGGATGCGTGACAATAGGATTTAATCAGTGTCCTCTTGGCAGGCAGTAGAAACTCCAACTCGATTGAGGAAGTTATTTATTCAGTATTCAATGTGCCTAATTAGCTCTTGTTTGGAAATCTTAATTGATGGCCAGACATTTGGCTTGTAAGGAAAGGCTAGCTTAAGCATTGGGTGCAAGTAAACGAGTTAGCAACAAATCTATATTTAACAGGGAAATGACATACTTTTTCCCATGAGGGATAATCCGATGTGACTACTACATATGCCTTTGTCTTGGCATGTCTTTATATGTCAATTAGTTGAAGGAAAGACACACTTAGATATTTTGTTTGTATGACTGGAAACACGATTCCTTGTCAAAGGATTTCCTCAGCTTAAAGTGTATGCACCTTTTATATAACTGAACTTCGTGATCACAGTTCATCTATTGTTGCTGGTATAACGAGAGATACACGATCCTTTTCTTTGTATTTGTTGCTGTATCTATACTTGATCCCTGACATGAGGTTTAGAATTCAACCATATTCTATTTGGCCTGTAAGAGCAGTGATAAAACCGATATGCAATTGGCCTGTAAGGTTTCATGAGTTCATGGTAATGCCATGGCTTGTGTTTGAGATGCATCCTTCATCCTAGATATGATCTCATCTCGTTTTGCAGGCGGGCTTCTAATTAGCAGAAGCTTAGCAGTGCTTGTTACCATGACACTAGCTACGTCAATGGCAGCGAGAGAGGGACCCATAGCTATGGCTGGTCATCAAATCTGTTTACAAGTTTGGTTGGCAGTATCTTTACTTACTGATGCTTTAGCACTAGCGGGACAGGTATGCAATGAAGCCTTTATATCTTCGCACTGTGCATTTCAGCAGTGAGGGTGCCATTAAATTTTCTATTATTGTACTGGTCCTCTGTCATTTGTGGGTGATTTGATGCCATATTATCGCTATTCAGTACAGGAATTATTCTCAACACAAGGTTATGTTCATCGCTTATCATTAGTGCTTAAGACCAAGCACGACCACCTTAATAATGCATTCTTTTTTCCCCTGTAGTAGGTGTTTCGTTTTCATTAGGTTAACACTTGTAGAAATTTGTGTCTTAGCCTATTGTGATCTCTTATTTATGACCTTTTTAGTTCTTTTTGGAATAGAAGAAACCCAAAAGTAGAAACCAGTTTAGCCCTGTAGTAGGTGTTTCGTTTTCATTAGGTTAATACTTGTAGAAATTTGTGTCTTAGCCTCTTGTGATCTCTTATTATGACCTTTTTAGTTCTTTTTGGAATAGAAGAAACCCAAAAGTAGAAACCACTTTAGATATGCTTAATGATTCTTTTGGAAAATGGCATAGTAAATTTTACACATGAGCTTTATATATAGCTGAATAGTATCTGGAATCAAGTGAATTCTTAGATAAGTAGCAGATGAGTGGCCGCATAGTCCCCAAATTGTAAGATAGACAGGCCCTTAGCCTGAAGAATCTGTGTAGAAAAGAATCACCTTAAATTACGGTAGCTGCAAAAGTCTGACATACTGCACAAAGGGAGGAACTTACTTGTTTGGTGGAGTTGTGTGTACTCGATTAAGGTATTAGCAACCAAAGGGGCTTGATGGAAGAGCATTTTTGGTTAAGCCATTCTAGGGGAAGACTTAGAGGTGGTTGACAGGGCCTGGTTCCCTAAGCTAAACAACACTTTAGTATGGTATATGTAAATTTCTTCTATATTGTTTTCTTTCTCATTCTGAGTTTGTGGATAGTGGATACATGGGTTACATGTCTAGTTTGACAAGCGCCAAACAAATGTCTAAGGAGTTGAGATTTGGAGTGTCCTATGAAACTCTGGATAAAGCTCTCATCTATGCTTAATATGTTTTGTGTCAGTTTGTAAACAGAGCTCATGGGAAATGAATGAAAGAGTTATATAGGAAATATGATAGCACAAGATGGAGATGAACACGACACTTACTACTTACTGGGAACTGACTCCCATACCGAAGTCCATGGACCATGGGTTAATACTATTAGTTTGCCATCACATTTTAACTGTTATAAAATATGCTTTATAATACATTGAAGAGCATTGAATAAATAAAACAATGTTTATATGGGTACTAGTGGCCTTAAGAGTGCGTCTGGTGCTGCTTCTACATCTTGCTTCTACCATTTTTCTTGACTCATTTCTATTTTGAGATATATGCCCAATGGGTGAGTACGCCCTGGTTGGAAAGGTGATGAGATCAACACACTATATGCGATCTGCGTTCATAGATTCTACCTTGAAGCTCTTCTTATGGTTTCTCTTTCCCATATTTTCATTGTTTCTTTTCTTTCACTGTGTCGATATTTATCTTACAGGCTCTTCTTGCTGGTAATTACTCCCATGGGGATTACGGTCAAGCACGCCAAGTGGTGTATAGAATAATACAGGTTAGCTCATTGTGTATTTGTCATTTCAACTTGGTTTTCAAGGGTTTAGTCAGATGGCACTAGTTAAGTAATATAGTCACACATTGTTTGGGGATAGAATGGGTGATCACTTAATATGATGTTAGGACCTCTCCACTCATTACCAATTGGTTTTGAGTTGGATGCTTTAACATGGCCAGAGCTAGGCTTTAGGAGGCTTTTGGAAAAGACTCTCTTAATTGATTACACCATTGTTTGTGCCATAAGTGCACCTTGTTTTGTTGTGATCCAATTGTTATGGATCGCTTGTTTACCTCTCCACATGGGGGCCAGGGGTCACATGTGCGAGGGAGCGTTAGAGTTTGTCCCATGCTAGTTAATTATAAAATCTGTATTAATATATGAACCTGAGCAGCCGCTCCACTCACTGCCAATTGGCATTGGGTTAGATTTAAAGTTTCCACATAGTATCAAAGCAGGGCCCATTCTACCTCATTCCAAAAATTCATAATCCTTACCCGATGATGACAGACCAGCAAAAAGGCTGCACGATGGTAGACCCAAAAAGAGGATACAAGTGACAGACCTCAAATGCGGCTGCATGTGTGGGGGGCATGTTAAGTAATATATTCCCACATTTCTTGGGGATGGAATGGGTGATCATCTAATATAATGTTGGGATCTCTCCATTCATTGCCAATTGGTTGAGTTGGATATAAAATTTCCACAGCACTCATAACTTACCAATTCTATTTTTCTTCCTTTTGTATGGATCAGATTGGTTTAATAACAGGAGTTTCATTAGCTGTCACTTTGTTTGTTGGGTTTGGAGCTCTGTCTAACTTGTTTAGCGACGATTCACAAGTTCTGGGAATCGCGCTGTCTGGTATCTTGGTAAGAAATTACAAATTTTGGCAATCTTTCTTTGTTAAGGATCACTGTGCCTTCTAGATATTCCTTATTTTGTTGTTCTTGTCATGCAATGAAGAATTAGTGTTTTACTTATTTATTTGTTCTGGTCTTGCAAATGTGATATGTGAGATCTATTTCAAACTTGGACTGGTTCACTTTGATGAACTAAAAGTAATATTCCTCTGGATGGACAATTTAATAACTGAATTGAACATTACTTGTGTTGAGCAGCAGATAGAGCCTTTAGCCAGTTCACTTGTTTTGATGTAAATTACGTTGAGGAACTATGTAGCAACTGGGCATGATTAAACCCGTTTAGGCCCATAAAGTTGGAAGATGATTTCAGTCGTATCTCTGTAGTATATTTGACATTCTGGACCAGCGTAGCAAATTGCTGACCCCATATTGTCACCGTCTCTTATACCTGACTAGTGAGTTTATCGCGTGTGATGCACGCGAGCTTGTGCCCAATACAAGCCAAAATTGACCTTTTAATTTTTTATCTATTATACAGTTAGATGTGATGAAATATCTTGATGACAAAAAATGTTCTATCCAAAGGAACTTTTTGTTTCAAAAAAAAGTATTAATTATAACAATAATTCAAGTATGATTTATCTCAAATCTTTATTTCAAAAGAACAAAATCCTGTTTGCAGTTCGATTCCTAATTTTGAAGAGGAAGGAAAATTTTAATCTCCTCTTCAACTGTTGTTTTTTTTTTAAATTTCTCTCTTGTTTTTCTTACCCAAATTTCTCCACTTTTTTGTTTCTTTCCACATCCAAAATAGGTAACTGTTACATAAATTAGCAATATTGTAAAAGAAAAGAACATTATCTTTTTATCCACTCAAGTTTAAATGGTTTTTCATGAAATGTTCTTCACCGTAACGAACATAGTGTAAAAAAATACAAATAGAAAAAGTCATGAAAAAACTTCTTCTTCTTTTTTGTGAAAACAGGAAAATGGGTTAGGAAAATCAATAGGAAATCGATAAACCATTGTGATACTGACAAATAAAGAGTTCGAAACTTATGAAGTTAAGAATTATGAAGTTAATTGTAAACTAAGCAAAAAAGTTGGTTATCAGCTCTTCCTTTCTTTTCTTTTGGTTTGTTTGTTACACAAACTTGTGGTGTGGCTGTGAGGAGCACCGGATTATTTTTCTTGAGGAGAGAGAGAGAGAGAGAGAGAGAGAGAGAGAGAGAGAGAGAGAGAGAGACCTGTCATTACTCCAGTCAGAGGGGACCACAATATTGGGTACTTCTTTAGGTTCTTTATTCTCAGAAATATCCACAAAGATTGGAGTAATTACTTGAAATGCCCAAAGCAAAAAGGTTTGAATAAGGGCAAATTAGTAAATGACTTAAGAGAGTAGTTCATTTGCAACTAAGCTTTTACCCCAAACCACTGTTTAATTCATGAGCGAAACCTATGGACGAAAACACTGTTCATTGCACTCTCCCTTTATATATAGGAAGGATGAGTGATAAGCATAGGGTTTGGAGATGCATGGCGTTCTAGTAGATGCTTTGTTACTTTGCTGGGTGACAATGTAAATTGGAACTAATTTCTCCCCTTATGTATGGCAGAAAGGATATATGCTACTGCAACAATGCGAGTAAATATCGTACAGAGTCACCATTTTGTTTTTTAGGAGCAATTTCACAGGATAGTTGTGGTGAACTCAAGAATAAACCATGGAGCTTTATGAGCAGATTATAAACACCTCATCGATAAAGGAGAAATTCATAGTAGCGGTTGTTATTTTCTTCAGATTTGGACTCTCCTTTCTCCATTTCTATGTTACTTTTAACCGATCTCAAGTATAGAACGCACACCAGTCTATATAGTAGTTTTATACTCTTGTAATGTTTTAGCAAGAACTTTTCCAAACTGGAATCCGTAAGTATTTAATGAGTTCGGTGTTTGTGTTTCTTCCCCTACATTCAGATCGTGGCAAGTTAAAATGCTACTGGTATTGACGTACTAGATTCATATTTTCTGCAGTTTGTTGCTGGATCTCAGCCAATTAACGCTCTTGCTTTTGTTCTTGATGGGCTCTACTATGGAGTCTCCGACTTTGAATATGCAGCTTACTCAATGGTATGGCTTTATGCATTCAGCATACATAGTTATTTCAATTCTCTATTCCTTCTCCAGCTCATGATTTTGATTAAACAGGTGCTGATTGGAATAATCTCTTCGGTGTTCCTAGTTATTGCTGCTTCTGTATATGGTCTTGCTGGAGTCTGGACAGGGCTCTTCCTGTTTATGACTTTGCGCGTAGTAGCTGGAATATGGAGGTGAAATTCTGCAGTTTGTCATTCTTGTTAGTAAAAAAATTGACCATTTTCCGACACCCTGTCTAACTGGTTCCACCACTTACTTTGTTCCCTATGTAATATGTCATTCCCCTTTTGAGCAACAATTGGGCCTGACTGAATTATCAGAAAAACAGAACATGGGGCTGCGCATTTGACATGATCACCTAGTTTTAGATGGGATGGGACCTTGGAGAGAGGACCAAATACATGTGTATGTTTTAGATGGGCATTTGACATGGGTTCTCAAATGTCTATGTTGTTTGGCGTATATTGATATACACTGATTATGGTGGGTGTAAGACCATCCTATAGTCTGTCTAACCTATGGGGATGTAGAGGGAGTCACACCCCATGAGCAGCCCAATGCCCCACCATTAGGGGAGTCTTGCACCGTTCGTTGGTATATGTTTCTTTTATGACGCATACAATATTATGTCCCTGAGGCAATTAAACTATTTCTTTTCTGCAGCTTTCTCACTCATGAATACTTTTGCTTCTCAGGTTGGGCACAAAAACAGGACCTTGGAAATTTCTATGGTCTGAGATGGAGCAGGAAAATACCTGAGGTTTCATGAAAGTTGTGTGTTCAGTATTTCCATCTATCTGCGCATGTTGGTGAATTCTATCGGAGCACTGAGATGAATCGAAGCAAGAAGTTGGTTTTGGAAGGTAATTTCCACAAAGCAGATACTTCCTGAAAGCTAGTAACTTTCACAAACTTTCAGCGAGCCAAAAATGGGTTACTGACATAGTAACTTGGAAACAAATTAACAACATGATAAGGTAATGGTTACTTCCCTGACTTCCGCACTTACCAGAACTGCATATGTCCATTGGAGTTCTATGTAAAACCAAGTACAAGACTTTAAACTCATGGTCCAAAAAAAATTCTCTTCGGATAGCCGCGGGGAAGAGATCTTTTTGAAAAGAGGCATTTACTGAGCTCAAGATCGAAGTAATGTCCCTTGGCAGGGGTTGCTCATCTCTCCGTCAATGATACAATGTAAAACTGATTATGATGATGATTTGACGTCTTTTTCACCATATGATAAGCGATGACATTGGCTTAAAGAAATCTATGATGATTTGATGTATAAAGATCTCGAATACGTGCATAAATAGTGGCATAAAGGAGTGAAGCAATATTCAGATGCAGTCCTTGGGCTGGTTCTTGAATTAAACATTATTTTTGCCATATATTCTTTCTGACTTGTATCTTTTTTTTTCTTTGAAATGATGGTGCTAATTTTGAATTATGGTTCTCTCTTTCCTTTTCCTTTTTAATGGCCAAACTGGACATTCGATTGGATGATATAGTTTAGGGATGGGCATGAAAACGGATCAGGGCCAGAGAGTACTATCTCCACCCCCGATCCCCAAACCCCATCCCCATATCCATCCCCTATTTGATCCCCGATGGGGCTTTATTTTCATCTTCACTCCAAATGGGGATCCACGGGGATCCCCATGGGGATTCGAGGATCCAATCATTTTTATTTATTTTTTTAAAATAGATTACTAGAATCCTAGCTACAAGTTAAATGCTAAAATCCCAATTACAAATTATTAAAATCCCAGGTACAGATTACTAAAGAAAATAGGAAGCAATCCATGCATGTTCTCAACAGTTTTACAACAACAAACAGCTACGAGGAAAGGAAAACAATATTGAAGCACCGACCACCGAGTATGTCGGTAGCAAATGACAAGTATCCAAAGCACAACACTGACTGCCATTAAGAGAAAACCCAAACATAATTAGAATTCAACTATGTTTTGAGAAAATTTAGTGAGACCGCAAAGTTTGATATAACTTATGAATAGACCCCTATATTTCGGGGATTCGGAAACGGGGCGGGGATGGATCGGGGAACGGCTTCGGGGCGGGGATATGCCTATCTCCACCCCTACCCGATCCCCAAACATTTTCAAAAAAAATTCTCATATCCTATCCAATCTCCAAACAGATCTCCATATTGCCACTCCGTTAGGATCGAAGATTGGATCGGATTCAAACGGATCGGAGGAAATGGTCAACCCTAATAAAGTTCAACGTCCTCCACGAGCCGCATAACCCAAAAAAGACGCAACAATCACAAAAACAACCCTCAAGAGAGTCATTAGGCCTCAGAAAAGGCCAATGAGAGTGAAGCCGTAACATACGAAGATACGGTTACAAAAAAATAATAATAATAATAATACTTGTTCACGAATGCACCAAACGTAGAACTTGTCGAATGTCACGAAACAAAAATGAAAATAACATAACAGGAAATACAACGATCTCTCAACTTGTACTCTATTTTCTTTTTCAATAAACGGCTTTGACGAAATGAGGTATGTGGCCACCAGACAGAATCATAATTGAGAAACCACCATAACTTGCAAAAACTCTATTCACAAGTGTATATCTATCTGATGTATTCCAATGCATTCCATCTTTGTCTGTGTGCGCTAAAACAGCTAACCTACAGTCTCCTAGTCAGTCACATTAATCCACCAAAGTCGGGTCCTCCATGCATCATCCTACTGTCATCTTCAATTTTCTTCAGAATCAAGGGACTCAGGGAACCATGAATCAAGAAATTCAGAATCTTCGTCATTCGACATGCCAACACCGTAGTCATTGCCTAATAGAGTCCCAAAATCATTTTGTGAAGCCGCCTCATTTTTCAAACCTTCTTGTTGCAGTATAGGGATATAAGAAGCAGAATCTACAAAAGGCTTCACATCGTAAGTTTCCTCAGTTGAATCATTGTAGTCACCTGTATAGTTCTGTGTTTCCAGGTTTTGAATCTGGTTAGCCAGATCATATGGGGTTTCACAGCTTCCATCGAAGAATTCTGGTCTCGATTTAGATCCATCAACGGTACTATTATCTAACTGCAAAGGCTCAGAGTCACATGTTTCTGCTTTTAACAATTTCATCACATCTTCACATGCCTTGGCATTCTCCAACTGAGACTGGATGTCAAAATCCTCATCCATCAAAATCTTTTCTATGTAAGCAAGTTGGTCTTCGTATTGCAAAGGGTCATAAGAGGGCCACAATTGATCATTTCCTTTGTCCCCATCTAGTCTAAATGCATACTCATCAACACCAATTGCGCTAGAAGGTTCGATCTTCAAAGATTGATCTGTCGAAAAATTGGGGAAACTATTATGGTCTTCGTTCTGCAACATGCAAGAGTCCTCAGATATCCTCGCACGATGCAAATTTTCTCCATCAGGGATCATAATCGATCGACCAGGATCACAATTCCCATCTTCTCTGTGTCTACATACACCGCCGCCGCCTCCTGAACTCTCTAAATCAGTTGATTGGACCATAATCAATTGACCTGAATCACAATTCCCATCTTCTCGGTGTTCGGATACACCTCCGCCTCCTGAACTCTCGAAATCAGTTGTTCTTGTTTCCTCTTTCAGTTTTTGCAAGTAACCGGGTTCTTCATTATCGTCGTAAAGACTACTTGAATCCATAGCTTCTAAATTGTCGTCTTTCGAAACTTCTCTTCTTCCTGGCCTCAATACCTTAATATCTCCACATAGGTCACTCTGAATTATTGGCATGTCCTCATAGCTCCAGCATTCGTTCTCCTTCAATCCCTTGGCAACCACAGAGTTTCCTAATATTGAGCTGGACTCGGGTGTGGACACGGGACTCGTAGTAATGGAATAGGATTCATTAGACAAGTTAATCGAGTTGGTATAGCAGTCTGGAAAGTTTAGAATAGCATCCGGACCGTACATAGTTCTTGCAGCCTTGTCGTAAGAGCGAGCAGCATCGACAGCGGTTGGAAAAGTGCCTAGCCAAAGTCTTTGGCCCCTCTTTTTTTGGGTGTTTGTAGCAGTGAGATTTGGTTCTCGAATCTCAGCAACCCACTTACCCCAAGTCCTCTGTCTAACACCTCTGTATATGCAGCCAGAGTTCAGAGGCCCTCCTTTCCCTCTCATACAACCCTTTCTTGATCCCTTCGACGGGGCTCTTTTCCATCTCCTTTCTGACATTCCATCTTCGCTGCAATCAAATTGGTTGTTGTGATAGTTTGCCCACTTGAGTAGAGTCTCGTTTATGAAATCATCTCCATTGCGCCTCTTTCGCTTCCTGTTGTCAAGACAAACCATGGAATGAATACTCTAATTACAATATATACAACCTACTAAAGAAAAGCTGTATGAACTTGTAACAGTTACAACAAAAGAATGCCGAGCTGCTTGTGTGAAACAAATATGAGTTTTGAGGATGCTGAAATAGTCTTTTCTATAGAACCCCGTATCACAAAAAGGACGATTGAGCGCACGCTATCGCAATTGAAGTTCTAAAACATATAGAGAGTGAAGAACTGCATATAACCCATTTTTTCTAGTCACATCAAACTGCGTTTAAGTTCACAAGACTCAATCGTGCTCTTGCGAGCCGGAGTCCAAGCTAGCAAGAGTCAGATATACACAACCTTAAATGTAACACTAGGGAAACGATGAGATGAAATAAAGCATTATAAGGAAAAACAAAGAGCAACCCAGTTGACGAGGAGGCTAGGTTAGTCGTCCATTGTGTATAGGGAGAGGGTTAAATGTGTCTGACATTGGAAATTTCTTAAAGTATGGACACAATGCAAGAAAAAGAAGAAGAAAAGATCGATGCCTCTCTCTTTTCGAAAACAAGAAATCAAGTTGGTTCTTTTTACGCGTTTTTAGCTTCGAAACAAGAAGTTAAAGAATGGGTAATTAAAGAGATGAGGACTCACCTTTCAACATTTTGAGACGACATGGGCTTTGTAAAGTATACTGGTCTTGCTCTCTCTTTCTGTCCTTTTCAATCCTTTTTCAACTTTGATGAATATCCTTTCCTTTTCCTCCAAGTTTACACCCTTGGATTTCTTTGTGCGCAATGATTTGTGGCGATTCTTGAATCTTCTCTCCCTCTCTCTCTCTCTTGTTTTTTTATACGGATTTTTGATGTTTATATATACTGTGTTTGTTCTAATTTTAGTACACTCTTGGGGGCTAAGTAATCGTAGGTATTTGTTTGATTTGAAGTAGGAAAGGTTTTCAGTTTTCCGAGGGATAAATAGGAATTACTATGACAGCTTTTTCTGATTCTGGAAAACGGATGGATGCATGCGCTGATGTGGCGTATTTATGTTGACACGTGGGACGAAACAATTGGTGAGCGTTTGGACTGCTTTTTCTTGGTGGCCAAGTCTTGCCTTTTTCGTTATTTGTGATTTGGCCCTATTCATATGCTAAATTTCAGAGGAACCCACAACTCTCAGTTTACTAATTCAATTCAAATTCTATTACTCCGTATATCCTTCTGACGTAAGTAGCTTGTTGATAGGGTAGCAGCTTTCGTGGATTGCTCCCCAAGCAAAAAAAAAAAAACATTTATTGGTACTATTAAATTGAAGCAAGTTATAAACCAGTCTCCATTTTAGGATTTACTTTTTGGATATTTCTTTTTCAACTGTGTCATCTACAAACGTCAGAAATTCAATCCCTATTATAAGGCCTTATTAATATAATAGTAATAAGATATTGATCCGAAGACAAAGGTTGACCCAGCCCCACTCAAGACCCATAAAGTGTTTTTCGTTGGTCCATAATAAAAAATCTGAATTGTTAAAAGCAAAGATGAGCGATTGGGATGCAACCAGTGGTGACTCCAAGAGTTCAGAAAAATAAAGTCATTCATAAACATTAAATACTTTTACAAACCATAAATCAAAAAAAAAATTCATAGTAATGGCAACTAAATATCTTGTTTCAACAAAACATCATATTTAAAACTCAACCTTGCAAGACAGTTCAATCTCTCCATATCAAACAGTTCAAAAAAAAATCTCTCCTTATCAAAAGAACAAAACGAGTTACTAGGATTCAAACAAACCATACAAAGATGCAACTTTTATAAACATTTAGGGGTTATCCAATGGTGTCACAACTAAATTTAGCGGTTCATTTATGAATTTTTTTAAAAATTCAATATAATAATAGTATTTTTTTCTTTTTTGGGGACGCAACGGCTCTCTACAGTTGGACTGCTACAGAGAAGATGGGTCCTAAAATTAGAAGGGAAGAATAATGAACTTCACGACGACATAAAACGCATTTTTCTCTATTCATCGTCAACATAACATACAAAACCTACGTCAAATTCAGAGACAGAGCAGACATGAAACCCATTTGGGAGGATTAACAAAATCAGATAAGTGGCCAACAGGTAGACTAAACAAATGACAAAAACACAGGTACGCCTCCAAAAACTCCAACCACCTAACGCACCAATTGTGTGTTTTGTATACTTTCACAATTCAAGCTGCAAGGGTTGATGATTGGGCACTGTCTTCTTCATATTAATCTACAAAGCAACAAAAAAAATAGTAATTAGATATAGCAATGTCAATGGCAGGCTGGGCAGCTAATTGCAGAGATTTAATGCAACGCATCTTGTTCACTACAAAAGAGAGACAGACACAGCATTTTGTACAGCATGACTCTACCCACCCAAAGTGTGAACCCGTACGTCAAAAATGGATAATGGTTTGAAAACTAAATCATAATCACAATGAACACTAGGTGTGACCGCAAGTTTTACACTGGCTGTCCATTATAATCCTCCTTTCTCAAGGATAGAGATCACCCAATGTGGGGGGGACGGAACTACAATCTGAACGACATGTTACACAGTTTTTGAGCAATATTTTCATCCCGGACTTTTCAGCCATTGCAGCAAGATACAAGCAATTTACAACATCAAATCAAATTTCTAGACAAATCTCCAGAATGATTAGCAAACTTTCTGAAACTAAATTGGCCAGTAATTATACCCCCCATTATGGAAAGAACAACTACAGTCTCACTCAGAAACACTTCCATTATCGGCTGTAAATTTCCCTCCTATCACGAATTGCAGTCTGCAGTTAAGTTTGAACCAAATTAAACTCCCTTTCAGGTTCATTTAAACAGGAGAATATACGCAGCCAGGGGATTGTGCAAATTAAGTCTGCTCCGATTTTACAGCTCAAGAAACATAAAATGGTAAACATAAATTGACTAATATTTCAAGAAATCTATGAAAGAAAGTAAAAAAACCCCATATCCTTAACAACTACTGCTGCTACCACCAGCAAGGCACAATACCAAACCACCAAACAAAACCCAGCTGATTACAATCCTTAAAATTGCCTTTGTCACACCATCCGCGCAAAGATATCCACCGTTTATCTGAAGTCACAATACAGATATGAGTAGTCTCCTGTCAGACCAGTTCATTTCCAACTCCTCGCATCATTCCAAATTCTTCAGCAGAATACACGTTAGTTCTTTTTTGGACTCACCCTGCGTCCGTCATTTACACTTCAAGTATTGTTATCCAACTCATTATCCAAAACATAAGTAAATAAGAACAAGGCTGAGACCACACTACGTAAGCAAACACCATGAAAGTTCAACACAAATCTGGATATCTATGTTAAGGGAGCACATTAGCACCGGAAATTAAAAATATAAATAATACTCTTTCGGTAGGAAATGTATAAATAATGCTAAGATAATATACCTCCAAAATAGGGTACGGGAATCGGAGCAGTAGTAGGAGCTTTAATAGAAGTCAAAGGAAATGGCTTGAAGTATTAGAAAGCACATGATGTACCAAATAACTTGGGGTACTACCCAACTCTCATCTAGATGGAAGCAAAAACTACGGTTATTTGATCCGCAAAAGAATTCCATGCGTCATTGGCTTCATTTTGTAGGTACCTCCTAACCTCATGTCAATAATGTGTTCGTGCATTGGCACATAAGCGTATATGTATCAAAGATGAGGGAAACCTGCATGATCCCCATGTTGGGTCATTTAGAATGAGGAGGAAGAAGAAGAGGTGGAAGCAATGATGCATGGACACAGACACGGACACGGGGACACGGGAATTCTAAAAAAATGGGGACATGGACACGGCGGGGGACACGCCACGTGGAAAAATAATAATAAAAAAAAAATATATATATATATATATATATACACACATTTTTTTATATTTTTTGTTGCAAAATGTAAAAATAAGGGTATATTTGTAAGAGTTTTTAATTTTGAGAGGTAAATATTTTATAACTTAAAATATTTGGGTTTGTGGTGTAATTAGACACAAGTTATATATATATATAAATATATTCTCCTATTCGTTCTGCCCTAGCAACAGCAGCAGACACCGACCGACTGGATCGAATGGACCCCTCGCTGCATCATCGGCGGCGGTGCGGCAAGGACCCCTCGCTGCATCGTCGTCGGAGACCCTCTTTGCATCGTCGTCGTCGACTGGATTTGTACCTGCATCGTTGTCGTCGTCATCGTCGATCGGAGGGTTTCGTCGAAAGCAGGTTCTTCTTCTTCTTCTTCGCCGTCGATCGGACCGTGTCCCCATCGGTGTCGCCCTTGAAAAAATCAACAAAAAATAAGGGACACGCCCATACGTATCCCCGCCGTGTCTCCGCCGTGGAAGGATATAAGTCAAATGATGATGAGGATGATGAAGATGACGTTATTGGTGTTAAGGAAGATGATTAATGCCTATGCATGACACTATGACAGCCATGAGTCTAGATTTAATTGCCGTTAATCATTTTGTTGCGTCTCTAAAGCTAAACCGTTGTTGAAATGTCATGTTTTATGACATTTGAATGTTTTATAAGTGTTTGCTTGAGTTGAAAGTATTACCTATAATAGAATTCTACTTTTTCTAAAAACAATTGCACCTCACTTTCAAAGAGGCACGCGCCTCGCGCATAAAGCTCTAGGGACCATGGCGCCTCGGTACGCCTATCACCATTTAAAACACTGGACTCCCACATAAATCGTTGTATGTACTCCCTTTTACATCATGACATAGACATGACACTTGCCGATCAAGAAAAATCCGTGTGGGCACGTGCCCACACTGGCCTAGCAGTACCTCCGCCACTGTATCCAAACATCACAAACATTGTTCGCTAATAATATCATAGGCATTGGATTCTGCACATACAAACATGTTATTTGCTTGGGTTTGGTACACTTGTGATGAAATCAAGGAAATGTGGGAGTTTGGTAAACAAGGGTATTTTGGTAACTACACAGATACTCCTTCCGTCCGGATTTGTGGGTCTTTTTTGGGGATTCCAACTTTTTTTTTTCATTAATTTTTGTGTTTGTTCATTTCCCATTTTGACCCCAATCCCACCAAGTCCGGAATTTAAGGCGCCAAAAGATTTGGATTGGCAGATTTGGATTTTGAAATCCACAAGCAACCCCATTCCGGAAATTAAGGCCCCAAAGGAGTACTCATTTGGCATTGAAATTGGCATTAATGCGACAAAAGAAAATCTCAAACAATTGAAACTAACTCCCTCCTTTTTTAAAACCCTTCTTTCCCTAAAATACTTCCCCAAACAACTCTCTCTCTCTCTCTCTCTCTCTCTCTCATATGGGGGCGGTTTAATGGACACAACGAATAACACAACATTTGACACAATGCTAATCGGAGCTCCACGCTAACAATCGGAGCCGTTCAATTTGTTTAAAACATGTTTGTAAGAGTTCACGTAAAAAATCAACTCATTTTAACATCGGTAAAGGCTTGATCGGTTCATTTAGTTTTACCCAGAAAATCGGACAGGAATCAACTGAATTAACCGATCAAGCCCTTACTGATATCTAAATGAGTTGATTTTTTACGAGAATCCTTAAAAACATGTTTTAAACAAATTGAACGATTCTAATCATTCGCGTGGGGCTCACAAAAAAAATTTGTGTCAAATGTTGTGTCCATTGAACCATCCCCTATATATATATAGGAAGAGCTTCCCATCCAAACCCTTATTTACGGGCTTAACGTCCGGACCCCACTTTCCGGACCAAATTTTGACGATCCGAACCGTTAGATGTGTTTAAAATGAGTTTTTAAGGTCCAACACGAGGATTCGTTAAAAAACAAATACCGGGAAGGGCTTGATCGGATCAGTTTTTGATAAAACTGTACATATACACGTTTTATGAAAAACTGATCCGATCAAGACTTTCCCGGTATTTTTTTTTAACGAATCCTCGCGTTGGACCTTAAAAACTCATTTTAAACACTTCTAACGATTCGGATCGTCAAAATTTGGTCCAGAAAGTGTGGTCCGGACGTAGGTCCGTAAATAAGGGTGTGGATGGGAAGTTTTAGCTATATATATATACAGTGCACTTCCAGTCCGGACTGGAAGAAAATCCGGACCTCATAGTTTTGGTCACTTTCCGGACCAAATCTCGACGATCCGAACCGTTAGATGTGTTTAAAACATGTTTTTAAGGTCCAACGCGAGGATTCATTAAAAAAAACACTCGAAAGGGGTTGATCGGAGCCGTTTTTGTTAGAAACGCTATATAGCGTTTTTAAGCATTTTTAGCAAAAACTGCTCCGATCAACCCCTTCCGAGTGTTTTTTTTTAACGAATCCTCGCGTTGGACCTTATAAACACGTTTTAAACACATCTAACGGTTCGGATCGTCGAGATTTGATCCAAAACTATGAGGTCCGGATTTTCTTCCAGTCCGGACTGGAAGTGCACTGTATATATATATATAACAAGGATCCAATGAGGGCTCCCTCACTTTGCTAGGGCGAGGGACTTTCATTTCCGGATTGAATTTCAACGATCCGAACCGTTAGATGTGTTTAAAACATGTTTTTAAGGTTCACCGCAAAGATTCGTAAAAAAAAAATACTCGGAAGGGCTTGATCCGATCAATTTTTAATAAAAAGTTATATATATCGTTTTTATCAAAAAAATGATTGGATCAAGCCCTTCCGAGCATAGTTGTCAGAATCGCACGATTCACGATTCAATTCGCAATTCGATTCACGATTCAAGTAAAAACGATACGAATCTCTAAGTGAATCAAGGTTTATCTAAAATCGGTAGTGAAGCATACGATTCACGGTTCGATTCACGATTCATGCAAAAACGATACAAATTTATAAGTGAATTAAGGTTTCTCACAATTATTACATTCGACTAATTTGAAATCACTCTAGCGGTTGTACCTTAATTTTGCCATATAAACTAGTTTTGTACCCCTATTGGGCTACAAACTTTTATTGTTATTTGTTGTAAGGCTAAGCTTTCATTTTTATAATGAATATTTATATGTATATGCATATATCCATTTTATTATAGTATTTAGTTTCATGTATAAATATCTAATCTTTCCTATTAGACCATCTAATCATCAGTTTATGGTAGAAAAAAACTTCAATACTGAAGTAAGCATAAATTTGTCAATTTTACAATGTATCTTTATTGTGCAAGTGCATACACACATTTTTCAAGTATTTTTGAAACTTAGACTAAATCGTTACGATTCACGATTCAGAAAAGGGTCAATCCGATTCTTGATTCGATTCACGAGTTGACAACTATGTTTCCGAGTATTTTTTTTTTACGAATCCTTGCGTTGGACCTTGAAAACATATTTTAAAAATATTGAGCGGTTCGGATCATCGAAATTTGATCCGGAAAGTTGGAAAAAGGCTAAGTCCCTCATTGATCCGGAAAGCTTTTGGGTGTTTTGAAGGTTTTAAAAATTGTTTTTACAAAATCTGAACCGTCCAATGTGTTTAAAACGTGTTTTTAAGGGCCCCCGTGAGAAATCATCAAAAAAAAAATACCGGGAAGGGCTTGATCCAAACTGTTTTAAAACTGTTTTTAAACACATTGGACAGTTCGGATCATAAAAAAAATATCGGGAACGTGGAGGTCTGGAGCCCGGACTAGAAGTATATT